>JAOXNG010000001.1:213168496-213180525 GCA_028566535.1 Scolopax minor
TATATTTAAAATTGCAACTAAATGTCAAATGGGTAAGGTAGTGTGAGGTGTACTAGTGCTGTAAGTAGTTGAAAAGCAATTGTCTGCTCCTCATGCATGTTTTATATTGCAAGGTACTGCTTTACCCTAGGAGTTTGACCTAGCTGGTGAGTCTCAAGCACGGCTTGAAAGTCACCTTATGCAGCTTAATGTGATATATGAATTCTGACTGAATTCTATGAATAATTTATTTTTTGAGTGGTTTTTAATTTTGCAGAGTTTAACTGGTCGCACTTGGAGCACAATACACATTTCCTATGCCTCACCTGCAAAGCAGAAGAGAGGCCCAGTTAGCATACTCCCACTGTGAAAGTTTAATACAGATTGCCATTAACAAGAATTCAATTATATAGGAAAAACAAACAAACAAACAAACAAACCAACCCCAAACCAATAAAATAAAGTCTGAGTTTGTAGCTTTAATCTTTACTAATGTTAAATAATGCTTTAAAGTGCAAGTATTTTTCTCAACGATGATGATGATGATAATGTACCAAGTGTTTTTATCATATTTTATGCTGGGGAAAATTGAAGCACAGAAATGCAGGCCAGCACATATCCTAATCTGTAACCTTGTACACAGGGAAAAGTACCTATTCCACTGATAAGAAGGACCTTATAGTAGTGCAAAATTTACCAAAGTTTAGGAAAAATGGTAAAGAAGATGACAATTTTATATTCTTCCAATGTCTCTTGAATTTTTAAAAATGCAAAAGTATGTGCACTAACTACTTGTCCATCCAAAATTTATTTAGGAATGAGAAATGTAAAACTAATAATTAATTTAGACAAGACATTGACAAATATAGTTATAATGTAAATACTTGACAAATAGATATTTTAATTATATTTCTGAAGCAGAAATAAGGCAGCACTACACAGTGAAAAACTTGTACCTGTTTTTGCCAATAAACACACCAGATAATTAAAACACTGAATATTGAAATCATTATTAGATTATTCTAAGCAAGGAGATCTGCAACTAACATTATAATGAATATGCTTAAAGAATTCATATTAAGCTTTCTCATAGAAATCTAGGGATCTATTGTTATAATTCAAATGGGGGAAATGCCTTTCTGAGAGGGAGTTTTGAAAAGGAACATGACATTTCAAGGTGTATTCATTATAATGCAGCTGAGGGAGAAATGAGAGTCAGGTGTGTATATGTATAGATCTACAGTAAAAAGAAATTGTGACTGCTTTGAGCTATAAATTTTGAGCTAAAGTAACAAAAGCCATTAAAAATCAATGTCTACCCTGTTTTCCACCTCCAAACAATGCCATTACTCATCTCTCCCAGCAGCAGGGAAATATCTATCGAAACAGGAGGAAAACCATGATATTCCTGAAATATCAGTGCTAGCTTAACTGACTGGAAGGAAATCAGATAAATCAAAATGTAGCAAGGACTTAGAGAGTAATGAGACACTATATGAACAAAGCCCCAAACTATCTTTAATTATGAGAATGGGCTAGGGCTTTGCTTTTCCAATCTAATTTCTAAAGGAGTTTGTTGAACAGCGTCTCCATCTGTCATGCTGTTTTCAAAAGATCTTTGAGTACTGAAGAAATGTCAATGTATTGAAGGAGAGCTAATGCTGGTGGTGCTTAAAAAGAGTAAATGGGATGGTGTGAGTCACCATGGTATCTGTGTAGGTCAGAGTAAAATGAGTGCCAGACAGTACTGTGTAAAAGACAGTTAGGTATTATAAACTGGCCAAATCTGAAGCCATATGTCAAGAAAGAGAATACAGCCTGCACATGAAATCAAGAGCTCCCACCTGGAAAGCAAAGAATCTGCAAAAAGTCCTGGGCCTCCTTGCCTGGTCAGCAGCCCAACAAAAATTTTCAGTCCTCTGTTGTAGCCAAAGGTCTAGTGAAGACCCTAGGTGGGTAACTGAGGACTTTAGAGTAGAATGGGGTTTGGAATGTGGAATACAAGAGGATTTGGGACCTAATGACACCTAATGGAATATCTTGCTTAATTCTACTTGAAAAAAGATACTGAATGTCTTCAGGGGAGGCCTTTAGGATTATAGTGACTTTGGAAAACACACCCTCTTAATGAGAGACACAGGAAACGTCATGAATTTGCTTCCTGGGGCAGTGCAGTTGGGGAATGAATGGATGACTTAGTCAGAGAAAATGTGAACTTACATGAGAAATAACCTTCAATAGAGTGTTCTTCATCCTATCTGGGAGGAGAGAACAAGACCTGGTGGTTTGATGTTTTAGACAAGTTAAAACTGGCCATAAATATGTTAATAGGTTAGCAATGACAAATGACAGTGGATAAAAGTTTTAGGAAAGGCAAAAGAGTGTTAGACAGCAAGAAAGAGAGCAGCTGATGAGCAAGAAAAAAAAGCACAAGAAATAAGGAGGAATATTAATGTATGCAGAAAAGGTTTTCAAACACTAACAAATCTGATAAAGGGCAAAAATGGACATTATGGGACGGACAAAGGACACAGCCAGATGTTGGTGGTTAAGACCAGGATCACCTATGTCAGTACATGGCTGTGACACATAGCTGTGTATGTAGCATGTTTTTCAGAGATCATCAAGGTAAACTGAATGCTCAGAAACAGCACAGAATCCTTTACTGCCATCCTTCCTTTGCTTTATGAATAGTAACAGATGTTAAGTTAAGAAGGCGTTTAAGCTATGGTTTTGATTTGGAAAAAAAAATTCTTGGGAATTGCAAGGAGACAGATGTGTGCTCAATTTCTGTCAGGAGGGAGAGAACTGCAAGGCCTATCCTGGCTTTTGTCTCCCTTTTTGTAGTCATTGCTCTGCATAAGAAAGAGACGTTGTGGAATTAAGTGATATTTTTCTCCAGAGATGATTTAAGTAGGTCCTACAACCTATATTAGGCAGGAGCTCAAGGTGAATGATCCAGTTATGGCCTCTGTCTTAGATTAACTTTGAGGCATTGATTACCTACTTGGACATAATTTAAAAGGTGACATTTATCCAAAAATGTATTTGTAAATTAAATATTTGTATCTCTTTGTTCTGAGGAAAAGGGTATTTCAGGTGCATAATGACTGTTATTAAATACTATAATTTTAACGGTGACCAGAGTCATCAGAAATCAGTCCCACAAATTCTTAATGTTCACCAAATGATACATTAGAATGTCTTTACTTGAAACCAGCCTTCCATAAATGGGCACTGAACTCTGTAGAGTCAAAGTGATTTTTTAAAGAATTTTTGAAACCTATAGAAAAGTAGTCTTTGTCTTGTTCAAATTTACCTATAATATGGTAGAGGAGGGATAGAGAAACACTTCAAATACATAATGTGTTTATGAAAAATATATGCTCATTGAAACCAATTGCCAAAAAAGTGGTTGAAATAACATGCACTTGAAATAAACAAAATTTTAAAATAGGAATAAGCATTAGACAAAAGCATCCAACCTGAAGTGGAAATAAAAACAATAACAGCTGTTACAGGAAAGAAATGTATGCTTTGAAAATTATCAGATTTTTATTCCCCATATTATTCTGCTATGCTTAACAAGAATTTTGCTTGTATTGAATTTTCGCAGGTAAATGTACTCTATAGATTCCATGGCTAACTAGCAAAAGTGATTTATAAATACAAAAGCTGTTGGTGCACTGGAAAATAGTGTATGTGTGAAAAATGCACAAGTCAAAACGAGTAATGAATCACAGTGCAGGAACCAAGCTGGATCCTGGAGCAGAGCAGCACTAACGGCAGCACAATCACATTAACCATTTCTCAACTGGCCCATGTGCAGCAATACACTGACAGGAATGTGATGCTGAAAAGAGTCAATATACTCCAGTTCACACCACAGAGTCACTATGGGTTTGCAGTTCTTTGCATAGCAATACATTCAAAGTATAACTATGTCTAAAAACTCCACAAAAACAACTAGTGGTCAGGTGTGCAGTGAAAAGTTAAATCATGAAGAGATTGATAAGAGCTTGAAAATGGTGGAGCAAAAAAGCTCCAAACAAGGTGGGTATAATTGGAGGTGAATTTTAGGCCGCATAGAGATCTGCAGCCTGCAAGAGAGAAAGGTTTTGTTGAGAAACTGGATGGCAAATCAACATCTTCAAAGCTTAAATCAAACATGGAACTAGAACTGTAACCTTTATTATAACTTTTAGCAAAATCTCAATGGCCCTAAATCCTCTCTCCTTGAAAATTTAGAATAACAAAAATGTAGGTTCAATATGCAAACAGGGATACCCTGGAAAATGGCATCAAAAAGAAAATACAATATTTTCATATATGTCTTCTGTTTCCAATTAGGATCGTTATTTTGTTTTGGTTTTATCTTTACTTTATTGATGCTGTAGCTTTCAGAGGTCTTTAAAATCTGGTGATCATTCCTTCTTCCTTTCTTCCTTCTTCAAAAATCGTATTTTTGAAGACTTTACAATGTAAGAATTGGCTTTATAAATAATTCTAATAATAAGTAAAGACTAAAGTTATGTATCCATGAAGATACTTTGTAATTTGGTTCTCAGGATTAGTGTGTGTTGTTTTCTAAATTAGATTTCAAAAAAAACATGAAGAATTCCAGATCATCTGTTTATCCTGCATGTGCTTGCCTTGTAAATAACTGTCAGAGCCACATCAGTAGAAAAGCTGTTTCTTCTTTGAAAAGAAAAGTAGTTGAAAAAGTCATAGTCGAATATAAAGCATCTCAAAGTTTTGCCTTAGAGGATACTACTTATGTGGATAGGACATTCAAAAAGTTCTCCAGTAAAGGTAGTGATTCATCTGGATAATACAATAATACATTTATCTCCTCCACATTTGGGAAAAAGGGAGCTGCTACCTTTCTAAAGGTGGTCATTGTGGGTCAGATTGAAAAAGGGACTGAGGTGGCCAAAACAGTCACACAGATGAAATGCAAGCTTCCAACTCGACAAAGGTGCAGAGCAATTTAGGTTCCACAGGATCCATGTGCATTTCAGAATGTGCTGCCATTGATGCTGGTGACCTCAGTTCCACTCTTGTGCTCTCCTGGAAGCACTGCTGCTCATGGATCACCACTTATCTTTCAGCTGGCACCTTACGACAAATTCATGAATGTGATGTCTCCAGGTTTGAGTCACTTAAGAAGTTCAACTTCCCAGAGGCACTCTGAACCTGCTCATTTAATAGGCATGGAAGAAAAGACATGGTAGCTGCCAATCTGTTACTCCCCCACCATTCAGGTGGAGATGTGTGTGTCTCCTTAACCTGTGAAGTTCTTCTTAACCTGCAGAGCTGTGAATAAAGTTCCCATTTGCTAAGAATGCACTGCAGTCCCCAGGAAATTTGCATCCATATGATATGGGGATGTTTGAGCCTTCCTTTCAAAGGAGAAAGAGGAAACAAAAGTGGAGTCAAGAATTCATGGTTATCAGGGCCAGGAAAGCAATACGTTAGAGGGAAATAGCCCAAGGATGTTAATCTTTCCCAGGGAGGCTGGCAATTGTTTTAAGGGACTACTAGGATATTTTGCATTTTAAAATATTCTAATCTAAAACCCAGGGACAACATTAGGTGCAAGCTCATTGAATGAGTAGAACACTGGATCTCAGTGCTCTACTCCAGCTTCGATGGGCTATCTCTTCTTGAAGTGCTTGTCTTTTTAGTACTCCAGAGATCTGCAAAAATTGTTATTCAGGATGCTACACTTCATTTACTGACTCCTGGTCTGATGTAGATTTAGGAATATGGCTTTGTTTTAATTTCTAAATAAGAGAATCCTCATTTGTCATATTGCTAGGATACGGTAGTACCAGCTGGAAAAATTTTGTTAAAACAGATTAATTTAAATCTTTCTTTATGACATTTCTAACCTGAACACATCTGGGAGACCGTTCAGAGTTTCTGGCAGTATCCAAAACACTTTTGGGAAATTACATGATTTGTTGCATTGATCAGAATAACTGATCCAAACCACTCCTGCAACAGCAAGGCCTTTTAAAAGTGCACTGCAAAGCATTCCAGGGATTTGAAGGTCATAGTGTTTGCATCATAGACAATGGTGTATGCTTCAAAACAAAAGTGCTGCAAGGAAAGCATATATGAGAGTTCTCTTTGGATGTAAAAAAGGGCAGCATATCCCCATAAAACAACATTTGAGATCTCTAACATTTATACTGTGGTAAACCCAGTCATTAGACATTTGTCATTTAATTGATCGGTGGCAAGAGTGATGTCAACATCAGTTTGAAGAGACTACTGCTGAAAACAGGAGCTGATTTTGTAGGCTTTTACTTGGTTTTTTGAGTTAACATCTCTGTGCTGCAAGGTGGAGCCTGAATTCCTTGTACTGCTCCTGGGAAGGAAGTTTGAAGGCATTAGACACAGGCAAGGCTGAGTGAAAAAGTAAGTCACCCCAAAATCATTTTGTTGTTGTAGCAGTAAATTGTTTGAGAAAACAGTCCATTGGTCTGGGAGATATTGAGAAAGTAGACATTAAACCAGTGAATAATAACCCAGTATGCAAACTTAAATGTATGGAGAAACTATTCTTTCTAATTATTTTGTTGTAGTGTCGTAAGGCATAGACAAGTGCCTGTAAATTTCTTTCCCTTTCTTCTTCTTTTCATTTATTTTCTCTCTTGTTCCTTTTATCTTTGTAGCATATCAGTTAAATAGTAAAGCACTTAGCAATATACTTTCCTTGAAAAAAGCATACTGAAGAAGCAGTATTGCTTAGAATAGAATTAACTAGAGCTTCTGTTAAACCTGCAAGCTGACTAAATTCAGCCAATTATTTTTTGTTGCTGTTTTTATGTCAACCAAAATCAGTGTCCTTTCATATTTGGAGGAGAGAAAAGTGTGCTGCTGTTTGCTTGATGTCATACAGCAGTATGTGACTATTTAACAAACAAAAAAAAGAAAGCAATCTGTAACCTGAAGACATTATGAAAAGAAGCTAGAGAAAGGGCAATATCCTTGCTTTTTTAACTTACAGAGGCAGTGAAAAAGAGAATGTTAATGTAGCTGGTAAAAAAGAAAATGAAATAAAAAGGAAAAAAAGAAAAGGCACCCAACAGAAATTCTAAAGGAATGGGTAGAGAATAGGAATCAGACCATCAGAGAAAACAACAGATGGCATGTTCATCTTGCTTTAGGCACGCACTCATAAACTGATCCAAAGCTTCACCAAGTCAATAGGAAGCTCTTCACAGTCACTAATGGATTTTGGATCTGGCCCTAATGAAGAGGGTGGTATAGGCTAATTGCCTTACTTAGTCTGTGGATAGAGCTGATAGAGGTAGTTTTATAAATGCAAACAAGTAAAAAGGTTTTTTAAAATCCTTCAGCCTGATATCTACAGAGTGAAGAGCTCACAGAAACCACAGCAGGCAAAGGCTTTGTTGTATGTTGATTTTGTGTTCCAATCAATAATATCATTATTTGTGTATTTGTCATGTTTCTATGCAAATATTTTATAATTTGAATTTAATAATTTTGTACATGTGCAGTGGGGAAAATGCCACGGAGTTATTTAAGTTTTATGCACTCATTTTAGGCTGTTTCTAGTGTTGTCTATTGATCTTTAAAAATGCATAGACTAATACTAATATAGTAATTATTTTCCCATCTGTATCACCATTACTTTGCTTATTGATCTCCCCCTATTCTAGCTGAATTTGATGATGGTTGTTTCAATTTTAGTATTTCTGATTACTGAGAGAAGTAATGTTGGGGATTGTACAACTACAAGAAACTTGTCTATCTGGAGGATATAACAGATATGAGGTATCCCTGAATTTTGTAGTTAATAAATTTCTTTACAAGATAGTGACTGGAACAAAAAGAAAAGGTAATATTTTAGATCTCACTAATACAGATCTCACAGAAGAGCTGAATTTTGCAAAGAACTTAAGACCAAGTCACTTCAAATAAATTGTTTAAATTAAAAGAAAATGTTTGAATTGAGTTTCTCAAGGAAACCAAAGGAATCAGTTATTGAGCTGAGTTGCAGAGGTAAGCACTGGAAATGGAGAGGACTTCTAAAGGCTTTGGATGAGTTTTGCAGCCTAGCGCAGAAAAAATTTGTAAGGAAAGATCCTGGGCCTTAAGTGGAGGAAAAGATACTTCTTCTGAAAGAATTCTTAGAGTAGAAAAAAGGGTTTGTTTGTGGCAAAAAGTACATCTGAGAGGTCAGTATTTTAGAAGTGAGAATTGGCAAAAGTCAAGCTGAAAAAGACCTTGCTAAAAAAGTAAAAGGAAATTGTTACAGATTTATTTTCTAAATAAAAAAAGAACAGGGAATACATTTTGGAGAAGTATCTAGTGAGATAAAATAGCCACCTCCAAACTAGTACTTTGCCTATTTCTTAAGGATCATCATTTTGAATATGGATGAAAAGCAAAACTGCAATTTGTTTGAAATAGAACATATGAGCAAGGAAAACTTCAGGAACTCAAAATGTATTTAAGTTGTAGGAAGGCAGGTGATTTTCTTTCTAGAATTTTAAATAAACTAAATCAAGTTTTTAACACATCCATCAAGTAGTGGTCACACATTTGAAGTGGAATACTGCAAGTTCATGCAATGGAGAAGGAGAAAATATGTTGTAATCCATAGTTTCAGCTAAATAGCATGCCAAACTTAGAACAACTTTGAATGTTCTTTCATATTTAGGTCATGGAAATATGTGGAAAATTTTATGACATTCAACACAATTTAGCAAAGATGGATTGTAGCAGACTGATGGCTTTTTTGTAACTAGGAAAAGAAATTCTACAGTCCCGTTCTGGACTTACACATAGTAAGCATTATGCTGGAGAGTGTGGGGATTAGTAAAAAAGCTGTGAGATGGATAGTACCTCTGTGTGTAGGAGATGGCAGGGGTTGCTCTGAAGAGGGAACTACGGGATGGGTGATTATTACATGAGGATCATCTACGATGGTTCTTGAGATGCATTCTATTTATTAATGATCTGGGCACAAAATGTTTCTACTTGACATACAGAGTATGTCAGTGAAATTATCTGATGACACAGCCTTGGGAAGAGTTTTAAGTATGGGGAGGATGTAAGTATCCTAAAGAGATCAGTGGGTAATCTTCAGAACTGATGTAAAATAAAGGTAATTAAATTTAATCACACCAAGTGGTATGTTAAGTACCTTGTAACTAAGAACAAGAACTTATGCTATATAACTAAAGCTCATTAACTGACAGAGGTAAAAAAGATTCACATGAAGTAGTCTTCTATAAGTAAATTAATGTTAGGTAATTGTAAAAAAGACAAACTGAAAAAGATGTGCAGGCCTAGCAATATCAAAGGAAGTATTTCCTGTAGATATGAAGAAATATTAAAGCTATATGCCAAAGTTTCATTAGGTATATTGGAATATTGCATCTGTGTCTGGTTTCCTGTGTTAAAGAAAATGAATTTAAATGAAGATAGGTTCAGGAAATGGCTACTAGAAGAGTGTAGTAACAGGCTGGCTTCTGAGATGAGTCTAAAAACTTATCCCATTAAGTCTAGAAAAGCATAGACTAAGAGGAGAGATGATTGCAATCTGTAAGCATATTTGAGGGTAAAAACCAGGGAAAATAATTAATAGATCAAAGTAAATTGTTGATAGAATAACAAATGAGTCTGAATTGGCCATGTATAAATTTAGGCTGAGAATTTAATTACTAACCTTCAAAGCCATTAAGTGTCCCTCCTAACACTGACTTTGTGGTACAGCCATCCAATAAGAATAATTTTTGAAGCAGAGCTTGGCCAGCTTATGAAAGCATTTTCTTTCTACAGCCATCTGCAGCAGCCCCAGAGCTCAACTCGGAAACCAAAGACCTCTTGTCCTGTGATTCTGAGGAATGTGCTTGTTGACAACAGTGTAAAATTCCTGGTTTTAAAATCTATCTAGATAGATAACAGGACAGATCAAATCCTCATTTGCATGCAAAATGCATCATATGGTAAATTGGTGCTCCAGGGCTAGACCATGATTTTGAATCTACAACTGCTCCAGATGCATTAAAGCATCCTGTACATTCCTCCTCAGGCTATGTGGAACCACAGTCGGGCTCTCTGTCACCTGAGCAGGTGGCTGGATTATGCATTTATAACTTCAGCTGCCCTTGCCCATACAGCACAACTGAACAATGAGGCGATATAATTTACTCCTAGTGTTGAAATAAGGAGAGGACTGAGCTTGTGGTGTTTGAGGACTATTTCTGAGTGTTGTGGTTAACACACCCCCACCAGCTCAGGACTGTGCTGGAAGGCGGTGTAGGTGTATCCGACAGTACCCATACACATTCCCAAAGTTATATTATGCTACTCTTGGCACCTTGAATGTGTCATTTTGTTCTGTGTTTGTAAAGTGCTAGGATAATCAAGTTCTGCCTCGTGACTAGTGTTTGTGGAGTTAGCACAATACAACTGATTAGAATAGAATAGAATAGAACAGAACAGAAGAGAACAGAACAGAACAATTTCAGTTAGAAGAAGCCTACAAAGATTATCTAGTCCAACTGCCTCACCAATTCATGGCTGAACAAAAGTTAAAAAGTGTTATTAAGGGCATTGTCCAAATGATTATTAACCACTGACAGGCTTGGGGCATCTGAAATAAAGCCCAGGAACTCTCTTAACTCTTAGATTTCACAGAGCTGTGGGTGGCTGTAGTTTTGCAGTATTTCATGTTGTCATTCTGATATTGTTACTTAAGTTGGAATGATATATCTGGTTTAACTAGTTTTCTTCATGGCATGTAGGTACTAGATCTGGGCTTTTCAGTTGATGTTATTTTTCTAAATGGTTATTAATGGACTTGAGAAGAGGGAAGTTTTTCCCTGAAGTAGCTTTATAAAATAATGAAAACAAATATCCCTTGCCAAGTATAGAGGAGGAGATCATCAAAAGGGGATGCTTCTTCATTCAAATGCTTTCACTTAATGGACAGAAACATGATTTATTTTTCTTTCTACTTTTCACTTGTGTAAATTTAGCTACAATCAGAGAACCTGCTTTCTTTCTCTCCGGTCCTCACCTGTAATGAGAGCAATAGATCTAATCCATCTTTGCCATTGATTCTTATTCTCTCTGAAAAGGCAAATAGGAAACTAATAGTTTTAATGGTGCTTGTGCAACTACATATTATTTTGGAAGCACATTTCACGCCTCTCACTGTCCCTGCTGTGTCAATGATTAGTCCTTGATCTTTATTTTTGCCAGAGATTAAGTCTTTATCCCATTGCTGTTTTTCTTCTTGTCCACAACTGCAAAACAAAGTTATTCTTCCATTCATTGTATCAGTCACACAACCATAACTAATGCTAAAAATAATGGAAATATTTTATATGGCCAGAATTTTAGTAAAGTAGTTGGAAACACACTAAATTGCAGTGGGAGTAGAGTTTTCTTTAGTTGTCATATACTTCAGTTAATTTAAAAATTATACTTCATGTGAATAGAATTTAAATTAAAATATAATTCACAGCTTTGTGCATAGAGCTTTTTGGTCAATCTTATTTGATTCCCCGTCCCCAATTCCAAGAGATAAACCATCAAATGTCAGAATTCAGATATTGCAAATGTCAAATCTGGAGCTTCACAGCTTGAGCAGATCCTTATAGCTTTGTTAACGACACCAAATTAGGCAGTTTTAGCACACAGCTCAGTGCAGCACCCCACTGTGGGGACACAACAGTGTCAGAGTCCAGAATGCTCACTGTGCACCAGGCAAGGCTGGAAGAGGTAGTGGAGAGGACAGGGAGTAGAGTTGAGATCCAGATTTGCTCATGTATGCAGGGTATTTCATTCTGGATGTTTTCATGCAAGACCCCTCACTACAGGAAAGACATTGAGGTTCTGGAGCATGTTCAGAAAAGGGCAATAAAGCTGGGAAGAGGTCTAGAGCAGAAGTCTTGTGAGATACGTCTGAGGGAATTTGGATTGTTCAGCCTGGAGAAAAGGAGGCTGAGGGGAGACCTTATTGCTCTCTACAACTACTTGAAAGGAGAGTGTAGAGAGGT
>JAOXNG010000001.1:213180625-213193457 GCA_028566535.1 Scolopax minor
TCTTCTCCCAAGTCACAGGTGATAGGACAAGAGGAAATGGCCTCAAGTTGCACCAGGGGAGGTTTAGATTGGATATTTCTTCAGTGAAAGGGCTGTCAAGCATTGGAATGGGCTGTCCAGGAAAGTGATTGAGTCACCATCCCTGAAAGTATTTAAAAGATGTGTAGACATAGTGCTGAGGGACATGGTCTAGTGGTGAACTTGGCAGTGTTAGGTTGATGGTTGGACTAGATGATCTTAAAGGTCTTTTCCATCCTAGATGGTTCTATGATTCTAAGATATGACATCAATCAATAGAGGATGTTTGTGAAGAAATTATCTAAAACATGGTGTTAAGTATTGATAAGAACAATTTGACTGTTCTGCAAGTTATTGACATCTTTTGTCTCCAATTTTACCAAAACAGAACTATTTCACTGTGCTCGTCCAACTTCCTGTTTGGCATCACTTGATGAATAGCACCTCACTAGTTTCTTGTGTTTGACCATCTGTTTGTACCACAGGTATCCAGTGCAGCTTCTTACACTTAGACTGTAAAATCTTAGGTTGTTTGGGATCTGTGTCTGCACTTACCAGAATAAGCTACATTTAAATTAGGGTATGTCTGGTTGCATCCCAGCTCCTTTCCTTCCTTCCCCAAAGACACGCTCCATGCAGTGATGTTAGAAACCAAAGGAAATCAGGACATACAGATTGACATTATGGAAGGATGCAAGAACCTGAATTTAGGCAATAAGGGTGAGGGGATCCAGTGCCTTTCCATGCTTATCAATATTGTCCATGTTTCGTGACTTCTAGTACTTGCTGCAGTATATCATAAAAACTGTCATCAAAACAGTAAGGAGTGTATGGGTAGCAGCAGAATGGGGACCACTGTGAAAAAGAAAAGACAATAACAAAACTACCAATAGAGAACAGTTTTACCTGAGGGCTGCAGCACAGGTCATGGAGGTACAAAGTCCTCCCTTAATTAGAATCAGTTGAGGAGAAAAATGTAGTCAATAAATAATGAAAGAAAAGCCTTTCACTTGCCAATTAGCAACTTCAGATCCTGCATATTTTATGAAATTATGAAAACATTGGTAAACATGCAGCAGCAAGTGTATTAAATTATATGAAAATAATGATGGCTTCAGGGGCAGTTGAGTTTGGCTGGCATTTAATTATATGTTTATTTTGTTATATAAATATATTGCAAGTTGGTTTTATACAGACTAGTTTTTATAGGTTTTGTGCTTTCTCTCATTTGCCAACTGTGTTCCTACTTTCACCCTTGCTTCTGTTGAGTAATAGTTCAAACAAAAAAAAAAGTTCCTGATGTAAAAAGTTGAGAAAGAAGAGACTATATCTTGTCCTAAGAGATCTCAAGAGAGATCTCAGAGAGGTTTCCAAGATGCTTTTGTAAAACCAAAAAGTTTTCCAAGGGGATTTTTTTTTTTTAACTTTATCTATGATAGCTCCTACAAAAATATTTTCAACTAATTATATTTCCCATTTTGTTATGTCAGAAATATTTTTTCTGCTGATTTGACCTGAGAGCAATTTGTTTAGGTAATAACATTTCCCCTGGATAAATTTCAAATTTTATCAATGCTAAATTTTGCTGAATCTTGTCAGGAGACTTTCCTAATACTAACTGTAGCCTAATGCCATCCTAGTAATTTTTTTATTTTTTTTAAAAGATATTCATTATATTCACATCTGTTTATTAACTCATTATCACCATATTTTCTGTATATATCAGCTCAAAAGATGGTTTTGACTCCAACCAGTATTAAGAATACTACACAGTTCTTTCTTCAAATTTCAGCTGAAGAACTGCTGAACTCCTGTAGACAGAAATTTTCTGGCTCGTCCTGTTTCATAGAAACATAGAATGGTTAAAGTTGGAAGAGACCTTAAAGATCATCTAGTTTCAAACCCCTCCCACTGGACCAGATTGCTCAAAGCCTCGTCCAACCTCATGTTGAACATCTCCAGGGATGAGGCATCCATAGCTTCTCTGGGCAACCTGTTCCAGTGTCTCACCACTCTCTGAGTAAATAACTTTTTCTTATTATCTGGTCTGTAAATGAAGGTAGTATGGTTTCCAGAGGAGGACATTTCTTGGCTTCTCTTTTGCTACACCAAGTTACCAGTTATTAATAACTGTCCTGTTATAAACACTAAAGCTCATTGCATCACCCAAAATCCTCAAATAGAAGTGGGGTTTTGTGGTTTGGCTACTATGAGACTGGCATTTTCCTCCAAAGAAAAAACACTAGAAACACTTCTAGTACTGAGAATTACATTCATCTTTTTCTCTCAGTTTACTGCCCTCTTGTTAAGAGACCCAGTCTTTTCCTTACCTTGTATTCCACTCTCACCTCCTTATTTGCTTTATTCAACATTCCAAAGACTTCCTCAGTCTTCTTACAAGTTTACTTCTCCTCTGTTAGTGTTCCTGTGTGTTCATGGATGTCCTCTTTGTCCCTCTTTACCTCATCTAATCAGTTCATCCTTGTGCAACATCTGATATTCAGCATGTGACCTACTTTGGGGGGAAAACTTCCCTTGGCAGGAAAGAATAAGAATTCTCTCTTGGGAAATTTTACATATATGGTTTTAAGTGTATAAGTAAATGTAACCATTAGATGTCCAAAGTAAAAAAAAAAAAAAATAGAATTTTTCAGTGAATATTTATTAAGCCTAAGACTCTAAAACTTAGCTTTTTTTCTTAGATTCTAGTTTACTTGGCAGCTTTTCAAGCGCTGATGAACTACACCTGGTATTAGGTTCCCTTAGATTTCTGTTTGATTTAATTGTAGAGAGGATGCAGTTTCTTACATTATTCTGGCACTCCAAGAAAGCTTGAATACATTAAAGTCAATATCAGACAAAATAAGAAACCCAAAAAAGAGTAATCACAGGACTTGCTAGAAAGAAAAAAGGAAAATATGGTAATGAGAGCTGAAAAATACTCAAGAAAGCAGAAAAATGTTTGGTTGGTTTGTTTAAAGGAAATAAGAAGAAAGAATCATGAGGTCATAGAATTGCAATAGTGATACTACAGAGGTTAAGCAAAGAGCAAGACTAAAGAGGGAGTGTTACAAGGAGAACAAATTAATTTACTTTGCAGAAATGCCTAATACCTAGGTTTACTTTAGCAATGGCCAAAGTTGCATTAGGCCTGCCCTGCTGCTGGTGGCCCACTAATGGGGCATGAGCAACATTTAGACCTTATTAGGAACTATTAATCATTCTATTTTCACTTTAGAATTTTGATGTGTTGCCTTTTAGTCAAGACAATCATCTTTTACCTCAGGTCCCTTCCATTAACCCTTACTGCTCTTCCAGCACTCCTCTTGGCTTTTCCATCCTCTGCTGGAAAAACTCATAAAAGATAGCAATAGATCTCACAACTTGCTTTTGAGCTGTGGAAGCAGAATATGATCCAGTATTTTGGATAAGAGAAATTTATCCTATAATAAGAAAATCAGCCGTCCTGGGAGAACAGAGCCAGAGAATATGGTGATATATCCTTTCTCATCATCGCCCCCTACCACAGAGAGTCCATTGGATGGGCTCTAAAAGCTGCACACCCTTTTGTTGAAAAGAAGCTGAATGAAAGGTAAAGTTTTCTGAAAAGCTAAGCTCCCGTTGAACACTCTTAAGTGCACATGATGCATTCTGGTGTCAGTTATACCATCTGGAAGAAAGACTGCCTTATACTTTTATTATAGTCACTATGAGTTTTCTAAACCTTCAGAGGAAAATCATCATTCTGTTTTCTTGGGTTGCTGAGTCAGAAGACTGATTTGTTCTTCCTAAAGAATATATGTTTTAACTGCAAGGTAACTGCACCAACGCTAACGCAAAAAGAACCTCATAAAAATAGCATCTCTTTCTAGGTTTTACTTGAAGGACAAAGTGAAAAACTAAAATCTGAAGTGCTAAATTGCTTCTATAAGCTGTCAGATAAGTCTTTTCTATTAGACCAGATATTGAAAAGGAGATGAAGGAATTAAAAGCAAAATGGAATTTTAGCTTCTAAATAAAATGAAAAAAAGACATCCACTATAGGAAAAAAGTCGAGAAAATAATCTGTGCAAGTTTTCTGAGAACACACATAATATGAGTAAACTCAAATGAACTGATCTGAGTTTTAATGTTAGAATTATTAAGCAGATATCAGTTATCCTGGTATAAAGAAAAAAATAAAATAGTTGGAGGCATGATGAAGAAGAATGGGCTGATTAAGTCAACATGGTGGTCTTTCTAGTCACTGGGGAGAGAGTAAGAGTTTTGTGAAGCCATATTAAGGAACAGCAAAGAGAGTTGAAGACTAACTGTAGACTACTGATCAATACTAACTAATCTTGAATTTGTCCTGCTGAGAGAGCAGAGTAGGATGTGAAAGATGATATTCAGTGCAGGATCCTGATCCAGAATCTTTTTACCTGTGGAAAATCAATATGAGTATTGTTGATAGAAGCACATGTGCAGTAAAGAAGTACAAGATTCATTCCTGAAATTGGAATACCTTTAAGCAGTTTCAATGAAGATTCAGCCAGAGCTGTGGAAGGTGTTATATCTCTGAAAGTACTGGTCTGTTGCTCTCTGCAGTACAGTATTCCCTGGCCACTTTTCCACTAGGAAACACTGCCTGTTAATCATTTAAGCATTCTCATGAACTTTTACATTTTACAATGTCTCCTTTGAAAAGTTGGTTTACTGGGTCTTCAGTCGGTGGGCAAGGGAAATATAGCATTAATGCTGAACCAGTACAACTCATTAATTATGTTTAAATAGTTAAAAAAAAGTTTAAATTCATTTCTTACTTTTCAAAAGGCAGTATTTTGTGGCCACTTTACATAGAGCTGAATTTAATTTTTTATACTGGGCAAAGCTGAGAAGGAGGGCTAATTTTTTTATCTATTTATAGTGATTGAGCTTGATATGAAATCTGGAGGAAATCTAATACATTCACTGGGATGTCATTCTCTGAAATAAATAATTAGAAGTCTAATCATGCTTCCATGTGCTCATATTCTTCCTTTTCAATTTTATTCACCCAATAAAGAATAATCCCCCTTTCAATTCAATGCCTTGTTTGGAGAAGTTGGCAGTTAAATTAAATGAAAACAAATGTCCCCTTTTATATTATTTCATAAGTTGACACGGTAAGTTTAAATTCAAAAACTTTTATGAAATATAGTTATGGGAGTCTTGAACAACAGATGGTGGATAAACACTGTACACTGAAATTTGGTATTCGTCACACTTGTTCTATCTGTGCTGTGGGTTCAGTCTGTGGATGACTCATACACAAATATGCATTCACAGATAATGCAGAACAAACTTGGGTTTAGATAAGAAATTTTCTTGCTTTTCTGTCTGTGTTTTCTAAATGCTTCTAATGAAGTAGTCTGCGTTGCTGCTTGGTGTATGCCATGCCTTTGTTGAAAGGAAGATATTTTTGTTAACTGTCATAATGATTTTCACCTTTGCTCTAGCAGATTAAATAAAAATCCTAATAATTAGGGATCATTGTGGGTAGCCTGGGTGAGAGCGAGAAAAGATTAATTGCTTCTTGTAAGTCATTAACTTTTACAAAGACATTTCTTAGTGAAGTGATTGAGTGAGTTGCTTGGCTACCTGTGTTTGCTCAGTTTTACCAAGTGCTTTTTGTTGATTATTGTTAAACCTGACTGGGAAGTAACTTTTAAAAAGTAATTAAGAATGTGTATTGCAGAAACATCTGGATCTAAGTGAAACAAAGCTCTGTAAGCATCTTGTCTCAAAATGAATATTGAGCACTTTGGGAAAACATGTCCCATTCTGTCTTTGGTGTTGGCTCATGTGATGGCAGTGTAGACTTAAAGATGGGGCATTTGTAAAATCAGGCTTGTTAGAAAGGGTCAAGTCAAATATTTTTTTACCTGATTACTCAAGTATTTAATATGTCTACTGTAATGTTGATTTATGTGAAAAGTTTTATCTCTAAAATCTCAATATTGTGTTGCAGCTTTTGGCACAGATAACAGTTGCTTGAGGCTCAAGTTGAAATCTTGCCTAGTGGAGTTGCGTGCAAAACTTTTAACTCAAAAGCTTCAGAAGTTTCTCTTATATTATTCCAAATCTTCTTATTGTTTTTACATTTGTTGTTTTGAATGCATATTTTGAATTCTACGGAGAACTTTGTTGTAGACGCTTGTTAAATTAATTGTAATGCACATTGCAGAATACTAGTATGTTTGTAAATGAATTCAGCATTGAGTAACTAGAATGTTTCTGTGTCACTGAACTGAATTCTTAATCGGAATGAAAGTTTAGTCTGTATAACTACATAAATATTAAATAATATAATTTTCTGGTTATATATTTCTGTGGCTTAAAAGAGTTAAATCAAGAAATGTATTGACATCTACTATGTCCTTTCATACTGATATGTATAGTTGGAATAATTCAGAATAGGCAAAGCCCATGACATGTTTCTAAATCTTGAATAGGTGGAGGGGACAGGCCAATACTTGTCCATCATCGTGTGCTGTTGTCCTCTTGGACTCTCTCTGTGCTGTAGGAGAGCATGCTTTTAAACCTTATAAATCCTTACTCATGGAAGTGAGTGCAGGAGGGAAAGATCTGGAGGAGATTTGTATGCATCAGGATTCTATAAATTGTTACAAGCTGTATTGCCAAACTTCCCACCTATAATTTATATTTAACAAGAATGAAGAAAAAAGGGTCAGGATATGTTGCGATGCCCTCTCCCTGCTCCCCCCACCATCACCTATTTCCAAATTTCTCATAATAGGAAAAAAAATGCCAGAAATCAAGGATTTTAATTTATTTTACTTTATTGAAATCTTATGTGTACTTGATGTGCACCAAAACTATGAATCACTTCAGATATTGTTACAGCAGTGATATTGCTCTATGGAGAAAGCTGAGGTGGCCATTGAAATGGATTGACACACGCAGAACAGCCGTCCCCTCTTTCCCTGTTGAAGTATCCCACTGAGAAAATTGAAAAGAAAAAACCTCAAAAAACAATTTTTAGTTCTTTTCCCTTAAAAGTGGCCATTAATAGTAATTTCATTGGTCTGTTTGAAAGCTGCTTGTTTACTCACTAACAGTTGCTTTTATTCAGAATCTAAATCCTTACCGGGGTGTCAGCTTTGGAGTACAACAAAAGTGTGCACATCTGGGATATTTTGGCCAGTTCTTATATTACAATCTATGACCTAAGTCCCACAGGCTTCCTGTGTCCAAAGTGCTGTTCAATGAAGAGATTCTTTGGATTATGTTTATATGTATCCCTTTAGTTTCTCAATAAAAAATGTCTAATTTTTACATGGATTTTATTTTTCCCCTTGATAGCTTTGGAGATGATGACAAACCTTAATAGATTATAAAAAGCAATTCTGTGTGATACTTAAATTTTTTTGGATGGATTTTTACCTCTCACATACATTTGCTAATGAGTAGATTACATTGCGATGACCATGTAATTTACTTTCTAGCTTTAGAATTTTAATAAGAAACCTTATTTTAGCTGGAAAATACAGTCTTCCCCTTGTTTTTTTAAGGACATTACCATTATTAGCAATAGTTTTATACAAGTATACTTAATCGTGCAAAATAAAATTCTGATGGAGAATGTAGTCTGTGGTTTTTAGACAGTATAAAGGCAGCATACTGTAGAAAAGGTATATGCATTAAAGTATGTTTGACTTTAGATTAATTCGATGCATGTCACAGGAAAGGGGAGATGTTTAATGCTCAAAATGATGGAGCTTGTGCTTTGAATATGATTTTTTAAAAAAACTGAAAAGAGAAAAAGAAATATTTAATATGTATTAATAAATATAATACAGGTTCTCTGTGTTAAATATTTTGGGATAATACATACCATCTCTTGTAGTTAATTTCCAGAAGGAGCCTTGAGAAAAGTGAGCCAAGGTACCAGCCGTAGTTTCTTCAAATTGTTTCTGCCCTTGGCTGTACATCAGTAATGGCAGGGTGAGAAGTGGATGTGAAATGTTATGTTACAGACTTTTTTTGAGGCTTTTTTTTTTTTTCACCTTCTCTGCACACTGGCAGGAAGTTGGTATCTTTCACACGTTTTCTTGGGGAGATACGTAAAGTTGAAAGGAAAAGGATTCACAATCATCATAAAAATACTTACGCAGGGTGTGGGAAAATGGGATTGACATGTCTCCTCTGCTGACATGTAACAGGGATTTGTCCATGACGAATGCCTGGCGTTGCTGAAAGGTGTGTCTTTCTCCTGTTGGGCCTGTTCCGCTTTGAATATACAATTATATATTCATTAGATCAGAGATAGTGTGCCTGGTGATTAAGGTGCTCCTTTGAAATGTAAACCCCAGTGGTGCCTGTTCCAGAACAGTAGTTTGGTTCAGGTTTTGCAGCACAGATGAGTTCCTCATCAATGACCTGCTGGTTTTTCTGATCTCATTCTCTCTTTCTTGCCTTCTAACACCCTTTCTTACCTCAATTTTCTCTCTCGTTTTAGAGCATAAATTGCATGGCAGGGCTAAGAAACTAGTAAATGAAAGTTGATTGCAACTGATAAATGTATGTGAAACATTTTGACTTGCACCAATTTGCATGTTGATGAATTGCAATGCAGAAGTGTCTCTTTCTGTACTGTATATATAGAGGGTATGAAGCATGCCTAACCTAATTGAAGGTGTACTGAACGTATTTTACAATGGTAAAATGGATGCCACCTATTTTGTACAAAAATATGCAATAAACAAGAAAAGATATCTATATCTTTCCTCATTCTTAGAGCTCAATATATTCTCAACAGGAGTTTAGGGGTGTAACTCATGAGGATTTTAGGATGTCAGCACAGTAATGTTCAGCGCCCTACTTCAAAACCCACTACAATTCCTTAGCTCAGAAGGGTGTGTGAGAGTTCTCTCTCCTTTGGGAGAAGGGTGCAGAAATTAAAATCTCTTGAAATGGTAACAGTTAATTTGCACGTTCATGACAGAAACAGAGGGAAAGTTTCACTGCTAGGGGTATGTACAAATTTAACTTAGTAATATTTTTCCTTTCTACTGAAATTGCTTCCTTCTCTGAACTTATCCAATACTGTTGAAAAGTAAAGTTAGTGTAGGAGGCCATAGATCAGGAGCATTCTGCTTATTTTTCTGTGACAGTAAAATTTTAAATCTGTTTGCATTGCTGAATATAGACACAGAGTCCTTTTCCCTTTCTGATGGACTATTTCTTCCAGGTTTCATTTTGCATTGTTAGTTTACTGACTGGGAGGTGAATGTGAAACACATTTCAGGAACATACTAGAAGTAGATTCTTGTTTCTTCATGCTACCAATAACAGGTATTTCAACTTTATTTCTGAGTGGCAACTCCTCTAAAATGAATCAATAAAAAAAAGGCCTTAGTGACAGAAAAGTGCCTGCTAACATGAAGAAAACTAGATCTGAAATTAGGTATTCAGATAAAAGATTGCATTTTCAAAAGCGTTTACTTTCAACCTGGATGTTTCTTTTGAAATAGGTGGCAATTCTGCCAGACATAAATAGGAATAGTTTGATTTTTTGGAAAATTCCACTCATCAAACTTATTGCTCTACTTAAGTAGGCTTATCTGTGTGAGCAGCACCTGTGTGAGACCCAGAGGCATCTTGGGTTGTGATCTTTCCATATAGAGTCTGAAATCAAGTGAAAATGTTTTCGTTGGCTTCTCTTTTCTTCTTAAAATAGGTACATTGGTCATCTGCTAGTATAACTTTCATTTGTCTGGTACAAATCTTGGCTGAGATTCTATTTGTTCCCCAGTCTGTCTTCCTGCTACCTCCAAAAAGGCAAACCCAGCATCTGTATAGCTGGGGAAGAGAGGACTTTCTTTTTCCATGAATCACAAGACCCTTATTCTCTGCCAATGAATCACTGATAGCCACCTTTGAAATAATGTTACTAAACTTGAAAATTACTATTAATGTATTAGGATACATAAATTTTTAGTATGAGTCAATATGATTCATTATCATGACACATACTTGAAGTAGGACATGGGAATTTAGAATTCCTTCGAATTTTCAAGAAAAAATAGTATCAGATATTATATGAATCTTGTTGGGAATGGTAGTCTGTTGCACAGAGTTCTGTGCACTTATTGATCTATTTGCATCCTATGTTCAGCAGACTATTAAATTTTTTACATGTATTGATGTAAGTAGAGAAACAGTGAATCTTATCTTTACTGATTTCTAAAAGGGCAGGAAAATATTGCCCAGGGGATGTATTTTAACCAAGTTGGGTAAACAGATGCCTGGTTGAAGATTCATCTTCCCTTTTTCCTCTCAGAAGGACACCTGTAAAATAGATTTTTATAATGTACAGGAATGTCACATTTCTCATGTGACAAAATTAATTTCTTTAGTTTCAAAAAACTGTGTGAAGGTACAGTTTTAGCCACAAGTCTCATCTGAATTTCATAGAGACCATGTCAAGAAAACCTCTGCACTTAAGAATGTATAGGTACAAGTCTTGGAAAATGAATGTTTGTAGGGACATACACATGCAAACTGTGTATTACACATAAGATAGTATATAATTGTTAAGATAAAATTTAGAAAGGAAATTTTTACTGACTGAACTATCCCTTAGGCTGGCAGCAGATGTTGAAAACTGTTTTTCTATTTGTGATGCGGATATTTCATAGGAGCAGAGAATAATTCAGTTCGGAAGGAACTTGTGGATGTTGTCTAGTCCAAGCTCCTCCTCTGAGACAGACAGCTTTGAAGCTATGTCAGATTGCTCAGGGTCATAGCCTGTCAGGTTTACTAGGAAGAAGAAACAAAAGGGACATGGAAATAAAGTGTTGTAATAAATTAAGGTCAGTATGAAGTTGGAAAAAATTATGAGATTTAGACGTGTACCTATGCAAAAGGAAGAATGAATTGCATTTTATGATATTTATCCTTCTTTGTATATCTTCTCAGTGAAATCTATAGCTGAGCATCATGGTGATTGAAAGAAAAGTCTTTAGTGTTATTCAAAATAGGAAAGTGTTTCAAAAGCTTACTTTAATGTGTATTAAAAGAGAAGGTAATGCTAATCTCTGTGTGCCTAGACACTAGAATACTGCAATGATGGTAAAGTGATGCAAGAGCAAGAATACTCAGTCATTTGCCTTTAGGATTTGCACTTGAACTTGAAAGCCCTAAGGGCCTTTTAGCTCATTAATAGTTTAGCTTTTTCTTCCAGATTACATACCCTGAAGATCATGATTTTAAATAAGGAGGTAAATTAAGGGTTTTACTGACGCATTCCCTTTGATGCAGGACTGAATATGAGTTGGAAAGAAAAGATTATCAGAATTTTCTAATGGATATAAACATTCCAGAGTTATAATCTAAATGATTAACCATACATGTTTCTCAGTAAAGAAATATAACCCAAGAAACTTTTGGGTTATACGTTAATAATATGGTAAAAAAATTAATCACTAATTAAGAAGAATATACCCATTTCATATCTGTGAATGTGACAGTCAAATGGAAAAGAACAGTGGTTTCAACAATAGCTTAGAAATTGGGCTTATTCCAGCACCTTTAATACTCAAGGAGTCTCAAATTCCCCTAAGTGCTTCACAGAGCAATGCTGTAGTGATTGTGTGATCTGTCCAAATAAACCCAGTTAGACACACAGTAGTTTTTCAACACAGAGACTTACAGCTACAAACTGGTTTAACCAAGGAGTTTCCACATAGTCTCAAGATGCCCACTGGGGTTTTCACAGAACTGAATTATCAGCAGAAAGGGCTGAGAGGTGTCATCCTCTAAAGAGGAACTGAAGTAATCAGTAAGAGTTTTCTTCTTTCCTTTCAATTGCTAGCACTATGTGGTGAAAACCTGTTGGTTTCCATAGCTTCTGTAAAATCAGGTTTCTGTTCCCTAAGTCCTTGTACAGAACATGACTGCCTACTTCTGTCAGAGTTATATTTAAACATGATTTAATTTCGTCAGTTTTTGCAGATAATTGCATTGTGAAAACCTCAGTGATGCTCATGTCAAAGTTTTAAAAGTAGTCTGTCTCTTAAGTTTTGGTATTCTTTCAATTTCTGGTAGTATTTTATCCTTACTCCTATTCTTCCCCGCCACCAGCACACTCCCCTTATGTCTAGTTACTATTATCGCTTAGTGGGTGTTTTCCTCTCCTTGATCTGATTTTTTTCACTTTTGATTTTGTAGTCCTGGGAGTTTAGAAAGCTCTCAGGGTCTGGTTGATGAGAAATCTAGTGCTAGCCTGGAGTGACACAGGATGACAAAGATTTTTTTCAAGTGAAGTGATACATTTCACTTGCCAGAAGCAAGTATTTCCCTCCTCCAAAGAACATGCATCTGTGTCTTGATAAAAAATTGTGGATGTTTAGTTTTCTCCCATACTCCTTTTCAGCTACTCATCAGATTGTTTTCTGTGACACTAGTTTGCTTTCATTGTATGTAGATATGTTGCCTAACTTTTCATGAGGTATGAGACAGGATATGCAAGGTCCTGATGCTTCCATGATGCTGGGAAAGACTGTCCCTATAGATAATAATGAAGTAGGATGAGAAACACGATGAAGAAAAACAGTAGGCATACATGTCTGTCAGAGCTCAGAAGCTGTTGATGTTCAGGTTTGGGCCCCCCACTACAAGAAAGTTATCAAGGTGCTGCAGTGGGTCCAGAGAAGGGCAACAAAGCTGGGGAGCAACCTGGACCACAACTCTTATGAGGAGCAGTTGAAGGAGCTGGGGTTGTTCAGCTCAGAGAAAGGGAGGCTGAGGGGAGACCTTATTGCTCTCTACT
>JAOXNG010000001.1:213213881-213246611 GCA_028566535.1 Scolopax minor
CCGATCTGCTTACCTTGCAAAAGAGAGTTAATTTGCCTTGAGTGATGCTAGCCAAGCAATAACTAAAGCTTGATGTCACAGAAAATAATGTCATTATAAATGATTTAGAACAGTTCTTCCTCAAAAAGCATTATACAGTGACAGGATATCAATCTCCTTTCAGGATGTTTGTGACTTAAAAAAAAAAAAAAAACAAGAAAAAAAAAGTTTTCCTCTTACAGACGTATTTGGACTTGACTTTTCTAAAAATTTATGCTTGAGACTGTCTGTGTGCAAATTGAATGGGTGTTAGCTACTCCTCCCTCAACCCCATACAGCTACACCCTGTGAGATGAGCTACCATCAGCTAATAGCTACTTCCCATGCTCAGAATATGTGGAGAGAGGTGAGGCTCTTCTGGGAGGTGTTAAACCAGTGGGCTTTTTGTTTCTCTGCTCACTCTGCATTGGGCTTGTCTCTGAAGCATCCTTAACCTCTGAATTTTTTTCAGACACAAAAAGAAATGCATTTGTTTGTAATGGTGTTGTTGACTCAACTTTCAAGTAGGTATCTGACAAATTTTAATTGTATGTTTGGGTTCTTTTCCTATGCTGAGAATGTAGAGAATTATATTTGGAGTTGGTGTGGAATTTACCACTGTTTTTAGCTCCTGGATATTAATGACCATGTTGCATGAGGTCATCATGAGTAAATTTTAAGTAATACCAAATCAATACCATGCAGTGAGCATTCATATCATTTATGAAACTCCAGCTTTTATGTAGCTTCAAATAATAATAATACTAAGGTCAAGTTATTGATTTTGAAATTAGTATTATTTTTGAAATTTTAGTAACAAATTAAATCCTACAGCTAAGAATTGCCTCAGATTAACTGCTTACCAAGTTGTTATTGGAAATCAATAATTTAAAATATAAATGCTTAGTGCATTTGCAGTGGTAATTTTTTGAAAGTTTTCAATATATGTGGCAATTTATTTAAATTATAGTGTTTCTTTATTTGACTTGTAACTGTATAAATAAGGTATTTTCTAAGTCTCCCTTGCCCTGAGAGCATTTCTCAATGGAGTGCTGGCTCCATCACTGCTTAACAATTTGCTATCTTATCTACAAATTTCAGGTCTGAAAAGACTCCAGAATACTATGCTAAAACTGAGCAATTATTTTTTTATACAAAAGGAGGTATAAATTGCTTTTCAGTGGCAAAGGGAAAAGAGTAAATAAGGGCTTCCTTCATTCATGAAAGTAGGGGCAAAATTACCTTTCAGCTCACCTCTGATAGGAAAGCAACATTCACCATCCTTCTCTCTCTGAGCAACATGAGCCCACATCTGTCAGAGGAGGAATCAAACCGTTAAACTGGAGGGGCTGTGGAATCAGTGTGTTTTATTCTTTCCTTCCAAAGACATTTCACTTCCTCAGACAAGAAGATGTTAGTTGGGTCAGAGCAACCTTCCAGTGAGGGTGCTGCTTTGAGAGTCCGGACCAGGACCCTGCAGACCAGGGTCTCCTCTCTATGGATGTCCTGAGCTATGCTCAGCAGCAATCTCACATCCACCTGCAAGAGTTTCTATTGCTGTTACAATTTCTGTAATATATTTAAAGTGAGAGACAGAATTTTTTTCTCATTTTGTGAGATGCTTTCCTGAACAATGGAAGGTTTTGACTGCAATTTTGAAAAATCATTATATTATACAAACTGCAGCATCTTCAGTGATGGAAGCGGAGGTATTTAAAGTGTTATTCTAGGAGATGGATAATAAGACACCAGATAGTTGTTTTGATTTTTGTTTCTCTCATAGCCTAACCCTTTAGTTTATTTTATTCAAAGTGTATTAGATTGAAATTTATTTGGGGCTTGACTGGAAAATTTTTCCAGCAGAGAACAATGTCATTTTTGTCAAGAAAAAACAGAATAAAAAAAACTTCAACCTGAACTGCATTTTTTTCTAAGTTCAGTTATAAATCTGTAGGTGTTACTCCCAAGAGGCATTCGGATAAATAGAAAGATGGGTGGTGGTGTTTCCATCTCTGAAATTAAATTAGTGTTACTGGTAGTTCAGCTTCCATGCCTTTGGCTTGAGGAGCTTGTCTACCAGGGCCTTTCTTCTTATGATGAAAAATCAGTCACAAGAGCTAAGAGATTATGTCCTGTTTTCTAACGACAGGAGTGAAACAGAATGACCAGGGAGCAATGTTTGCTACCTCTTCTAATGGGAGGATTTGCGAACATCAAAAAAAATGAAGAAGCATCAGGTTGAAACATCCATGAGGAGATCTTTATTTAATTGATAGCAAAGCTGTGGAATTCATTTACAGAAAACATTGCTGATGTTAAAAGTCTGAGTGGGTTTTGACAGCAGTTAAACAAATTTGTGGAAAGGTTATTAAACGGAAAAAAAAAAGGTATCTCTGATTCAGCAAAGTTCAGAGTGGTCAGCAGCTGAAAATGTTTTCTGGGTAAATATTGTGTTAATGCTTGCCCTTTATCATCTGTTAAAGGCCACCATTTGAAAGAAACAGCAGGTTAGATGGACTCCTGGTCTGGATTTCAGCTTCATGCAGCTTTTTATCTTTCCTGTGAGCCACCACCTTACTCCACAAGTTTTTAGCTCTGATCTTCTACACCATGTGTTCACCCAGGCAATAGCAGAAGAGGATTTCCTTTAGGCAAGGGGCTTGATTTCTGGGTGAGCCACCCAGCCTGCAGGAGGGATGTGGTCGGTGAGGTTGACCTGGGTGGCCCTGGTGCAAGCATGGTTGATGGCTACCTTGCCTTGTTGCCTGGGTTTATATTTCTGCAGCAATTCTGCTTGCCAAGGGCCAAGGTCTTTGGTTTCAATCTATGGAAGAGGTTTTTGCACCGCAGGGTTGTGACTGTTCTGTTCGCTTTTCTATTTTTATTCCTGTTGGTAGCCATTAATGGGCCCCCTCTTGAAATCAATCACTGCATGGCAGGTTGTGCAGGAACTCAGGCTCGTGCTAAATGAGCTCAACTGTGGTAATAGGCTGTAGACATGCAGAAAATACTGATCCAGGAGGATTTCCCTGCTAGATCTACTCTGTCAGTGTCTGAGATGGCTTGGATAGCTCTGCATCAGGATTTCACTGTGCCAATTTGATGTAATGTGAGCTGTCTTTGGGGTCAGACTGGCTTGAATTCTAAATATTAGCTTGGTGGGTATTTTCAACCAAGAGGTATATATAAACAGTTCCAAACAAACAGACATCCTGTGATAAAGGCACATTGCCTAAAAGAATGAAAGGATCTATTCAGGGTGGCAGAAAGGGTTAACTAGGAGAGCCCCAGCCTTGCCCCAGGAAGTTCTCAGAACTAGGCTAGAATGCAGAAACGATCCAAAGTATTTTAAACAACTGATAAACTGCTTTTTAGCCAAGTTTGTGCCTGGAGTGAAGTCTTACAGCTGAGTCTAAGACCTTTAAGGAGAAAAAAATAAAAAGGCAAAAAAGAAAAAAAGGAAATGCTGATGTGTCCTCTATTGAAACTTTGTGAACAGGAACATATCCAAGCTTTCTAAATATATTTTCTTCTAACTATCTAAAGGCTTCAGGGACTTTTCCTTTCCTAATTATATAGTGCAGTATGCTGTCTGTTTCTGACTTGCAACATCAAAAATAGAGATTAGTCATAAATGAAACATAGGGAGAGGGGTAAAGAGGTGGTGTGTGTGGTAAGGAGCTGGCCCACTAATATTTATGCTGATATTGTCACCAATCACTTTTGTTTTAAATTCAGTTACTCTTATGCAGACCCTTTAATACGTTGACATTTCATTAAGATGGCGGTTGATTTAAAAAAGAAATCCATGAGTAACTAAAGCAGTATCAAAGGACAATGAATGTAAATGTCTTCTGACAGTAGCTGGGCTGGTTGTGTCTCAGGTCTCAGCAAGGTCATGTCATTAACAGGGTATGGAAACACACAGTCATTTCAGGCGATAAGACATTCTGAAATTCAGAAGTATCCTCTGAAATCTGAATTATTCCCTGACAACTTGGGCTCCAGTCTCCATTCTGGAAGTAAAATAGAACTCAAAGTCCTCTGGTAGCTCACCTGTATGTCTTGCTGATGTTACCTGAAGCCCTCCTGGAAGTGATCTAAAATTTGTGACCACATTACAGTAGGCATTTTTACCTCCTAAACCATCACTGTACTCCTGTTGTACAGAGGAGGAATTTCCTTTGTCCTTTTTGCTTTCTCATGCAGCCTTCTGGAGGACAAGGACTAGGACTTTTAGCTAGTGGGTCCTGGACGTGGGAATCAGAAAAGTGAACCAAGAACCTGCACAGATCTGGAGAGAGTGATCTGGATCCTCCTGCATGGCTTTTTCTGAAGCTCATCTGCTTCTTTTGCATTCTGCCATTTAGGCAGGAATATTCTAGAGATTCACTGTCACCTGGAAAGATAGGTGGCTCTTTCCTATGTCAAAAAAACTGCAAAAAGTCAAGGAGGGAACAATGAATTGTGGGGCTAACTAACCCAATTTCAGATCATCCTCTAAGACCTCATGCTGTTGGCTGAAGGCTGGTGGTGTGCTGAAGGACAGACTGGATTTCCAGTATGTTGCAGTAAAATCTACTCATATATTTAAATCAAAAACATTTGTAAGAATTTTTCATTTTAGTCTCTGGGCTGTAAATCATTCCAGTTGCTGGTATGAATTGTGAGGAGGCAGAAGGACAGCACAAGCCTTAAAGGAGGACACTTGGCTTGCCAAGATGTGAGCTCAGCTGTGCTCCAGCCTTCTGGCTCCCAAGGACCAGCACACCAAAAATAGTTTCACAGTTGGAGAAAGTTGGAGAAAGCATCTGTCTGGGTATATTGACTTACAGGAAAGCTGCTTTACAAGACTCCACTTCCCATTGTTGCACACACACAAACACACACACACAGCACAACCTTTGGGCATGGTGGAAGTGTTTGCCCTTCACCTCTCACTTCTGAAGAGGGGTTACAAGGGTGACAGCAGGAAAGGGCAGGGACCTGCCTTTGCTGATTATCTATTATTTATGCTGAAGGTGCCTGGAGGTGGCACTGAGGGTTAGTCCCTCTTTGAGATGAGTGAAGAAGGTGTAGACTCTCCTCTGGAAAGTTTATTTAGGCTGTAAATAGGAGACAAAGGAAGTGGCATGCAGGTGGGGTCTTAATCCTCTATTTGAAGATTATGAAAAAAAGAAGTGACCTGCTCAAGGTTGCTCAGGAAGAGTTGGGGTGGCACCAGACCAGCATAGGAAGAATTGGGGTGTCACTAGGCCAGCATTTTGAGGGGAAAGACTATCTTTTTTTCAGTTTATTTCCTTGTAAGAGACTAACGCCACTTGCTAAAGTATGCAGAGGATTGAAGCATTTTTTTTTTTTCTCAGCAAGGCAGCCTTGTGTTTGCAGTCCTGATTTACTTTCCTTGGAACCAAAGACAGTTTTGTTCTTGCTAGAAGCATAGGTTAGATTCAATACCTCAAATATGCATTTAACATGCCTTTATGTTAAATACAGTTGGGTTACCATTTTATACCAAAATTTGCACATATATTTAAGTCAAAATCACTCTGAGAATTTCACTTTTTTATTAAGTTCAGATCAAATTCTGCTGTATTTTTCATAAATTGTTATTCCCTTTCTTATTTTTTCCTTATTCCCTTCCTCCCCCCCCAAAAAAATCATAGCTTTTATCAAGTTTTATTTCTAGCTAGTAACCATTCTTTGAAATATATGGAACTGGTACAAGGCACATGAATGTCAAATTATGAGTTCAGATTGGCTGGCACCTTCATCAGACATTTTCATAAGCACTAGATCATATCTAGCTTCCAGACATAGTGAGAATTTTTCTTCTACTGCTAACTTTTATCCTTTTATTTTTAAACTGGACATAGCAGTAGTTTTATACTATTTTGTAATGTCAGGAAGGGGCCTAAGGGTGTATGTGAATTTGCTACAGAAATTGGATCATGTGTCTAAGGATCATTATACCTAAGGAAACAGTATGCCCTGTGGTACATACATATCATTGGTGTTTAGTTTTACCTCTATATTCTGTAACTGGAAAGACAGATCTGAAGACTGCTGTTGTAAATTTGAGTTCCTTTATTCTGAATGCTTAGTTGCAATTTAAAAAAAAAAATTAGTTCCTCTTGGAAAGGAATTATATGGGACAGTACTATTAATTACATTTTTTATCCCGATATGCTGTAAATTTTGGTCTGGGATACGAAGGGTGCATACAGAATTTAAAAAAAAAGTAGGGGGGGAGAATCTTCCATAACTCATGGATTAGACTAATTGTCCTCAGGTAAGACACTGTATTTATATTATTATTTGCTGATTTCCTGAAAAAAAGGATAATAATCAGCTTGTCTTTCAGCTTTCAGCTTGTCTCCTATAATCTTGTGTTCCTGCTTAAAGTGCTGTTCTTGTAATTCTGGAAGAAAGAAAGCATCAACTGTTTTATAGGGAAATTGGCTATAAAGGTTAGGCAACCAGGAGTAAAGAAAGGAAGTGAAAGTTTAGTGCTTCTCTCTCTTACTTTTGTTGTCTCCCTCCATATATCAGTATGGAGGTATCATATATTCTTTAGCTTTGCATTGATTCTCCCTTTTTTTTCAAGGTATTTTTACCTTGATTTCTAAGCTTTGACTACAGAATAAAGAAAGTCGATATCTTCAGCTTTTCTGAGAAGGCAATTGAACAAAAAAAAAGTGTTTGATTTGCTTAGAAATAATTATTAATGTTGGCCATTCTGCAAGAGTGAGACATAGTAACTGTATTTGTGAGAAGCAGGGCTGTCCCATTAATAGATGATAAGTAAGACCTGTGAATTATTGCAGCTTTTAGTGTCCTGACATTGCCCCATGAAGCACAGATCATTCCTTTGTTCTTGAGGCCATAGGTGGTTCTAACTAGTTCTTTTATGGGTTAATGGAAGTGGGTTAATGTATCTTGGCAGGACCATTTGGTCTTCTGGGGTTCTTTGCTGCCATATTAGGCTGCTTTGGGTTTCTCTTTGGGGCACCATATTGCACAGAATGAGTGAACAGAATGATCATTACCACTTGTCGCCTACTATATTTCTAATAAGTGCCTAAGGATCGTACTTGTCTTGTTTACTTACAACTTGACTCACACAACTATCAGCTCTTCAAGGATATCTGCACAGCTTCTTGAAAACAGTAAACATGAATTTTAGATGAGGGTAGTCAGATTTAGAATAGTCAAATTTGGAATAAGCTGTTAAAGAACAGTAGCCCTTTGTCTATTGGTAAACCCCTGGGTTCCTGACCTTCCCCCTTAACAGAAAAATCTCCGTCGTTCTTGTATCAGTTGTAACTGTCTTGTCACAATTGAGTTGCTGGAGCGTGTCCAGAGAAGGGCAAGGAAGCTGGTGAGGGGTCTGGAGCACAGGTCTAATGAGGAGCAGTTGAGGGACCTGGGATTGTTCAGCCTGGAGAAAAGGAGGCTGAGGGGAGACCTTATTGCTCTCTACAACTACCTGAGAGTGTAGCGATGTGGGTATTGGTCTCTTCTCCCAAGTGACAGGTGATAAGATAAGAGGAAATGGCTTTAATTTGCACCAGGGTTTAGATTGGATGTTAGGAAAAATGTCTTCAATGAAAGGGTGATCAAACACTGGAACAGGTTGCCCAGGGAAGTGGTGGAATCATCAACCCTGGAGATATTTAAAATATGGGTAGACATAGTGCTGTGGGACATGGTTTAGGTGGTTTTGATGGTGTTGATGGTTGAATCATCTTAAAGGTCCCTTCCAACTTAGACAATTCTATGATTCTATGTGTTTTATATCCAGAATCCTTAAAATCTGAATTACACTACAAAAGTCTTGTAGAATCTATCCATTTTGTTAAAGTATTTAGATGAGCCAGTGTGCCATGGGAAGAGCTACCCAACTCATTTTAACTCGGCCATTATCTGCATGGGTGATTCCACAGACTTAAATAAATTTAAGTTTATGCATAATGCTAAGTCCCCATTTGAGTATTTCGGCTGAAATAGAAATAGTATTCTCTCAGAAATTACTCAAAGACATTTGTGCTGTGCTAAACTGAGATATGTAGTCCCTCTTTATTCCAAAGAAACAATGAACATTGCTTTTAGGCTTATATTTTTTTAAAATATGGTTAGGACAAATTTTCATTCTTTTTTTTTTTCCATATGGCACATGCATTCTCAATTTCTAATCACATGTTGCTTTTGATTGAAATGAGTCAATTTCATCAAGAAATCTGTGACCCTGTAGCATGAGCAGATGCTGAGATTACATTGTTAAATCTTAGCAATTTAAGTTTTACATCTGAAGAATAATTTTTAAGAGTTCTTTATGTATAGAGAAAATAGAATTCCCTGTAGTTTCTTTATTGTTGCAAAAATCATTAGCTTAGAATACAAGAACATGGCTTAGAAGACAACTTTGTTTTCGGTTTCCTCTCTCATTAGAACTTTGTAAGAGTCATTAGAAATTTTTGAATTTTTTTTCAATCTTAAAAAAATAACTGTATGAATAGACCTTACTCAAAGAAGCATGTGGCATTAAGGTTTACAGGTAGAGTGATAGTAATTTAAAAGTGCTGAGCCTACTAAAGAAGTGGTTTAACATTAAAAAAACACCTACTGGTATCTTGTTGAAACAAGGAAAGTCTTGGAACAATTTTCCTCCTGCCTGGACTTTTTTTTGTTGTTGAATTACTGTAGGTATCAGTGAAACTGTAAGAATCTCTTTTGTTGGACTGGTGTATCACTCTTGGATTAGGAGGCACGTCTTCTCCTTGGCACAGGTCTGAAACCGTGCCTGAACCTAACTTTACATATAGTGCATACCCACCTACAGTCCTTAGCAAGATGTTCAGATAAATGGGGAAAGGAATCCATGAATTGACTGGAATAAACTTTTGCCATGTAGTTGTCACATGAATATCTGAATGAACCTGGGAAAATCCATTGGAGTGTTGTTTGCAAGGACAGAATAAATTTCCTCCTCAGTGGTAAGATCATGCACTTCATCATGTGAAAGAATTTTCTTAAATGGGATTTACTGACTTTTTAAAATATTATTATTATTAGTTTAGTTTCATATTGTTGCAGCATTTATAGGTCATTAAAAGAGTAGAGTTCTTACAGTGTAGGAACTGTATAATTGAAACTGAAAGAAAAACTATCCCAAGCCCACTGTCACAGACTTCTGTCTTTAGATAATAACTATGCCAAGTATTGGTCCTGACAACCTTCTCATAGATGTAAGGAGAAAAATATGACATCACAGTCTGGGTGTTGAGAATTTGCTTCACCTTTCTCATTTATTCCCTTCTCTGAAAATGTCATATTTTTAAATTAATAATGATTTGTTCTTATCTCCCAAATGTTCTATGTTTCTAAATTTTAAAAAATATTCTGGAGCTTCTAGATTAATAATAAAAAAAGAATTGTTTAGCCATTATGGTTAAGGTTAGAGTCATCCCACCAGCTTATGTAATTTGTTTCATTTCACCATGGGCCAACTGGCTTAGAGTTCTGAATATCCTCAAAGAATATTTGTAGACCTCTGCCATCATAGTGTTCTGTTGATCTAGTGGCAGGTCAACATGCCCTCCAAAAAATTGTGTTAAAGCCCACAAAACTCCCTAGACATATATGTGTGTACACACTTCTATGCATGTGCACGCACATTCTGCCTGAATATTGTATTTATTTTATTTATGAAAAATGCATACCTCGTCTCTTTCTTTGTGAGGGAGAAAAGAGATCTACATGTTTGGAAGGGTATAACTGGGTGTCTCACACTGGATGTGTTTGTCATAGGCTGGATAGGATAATTGTTGTCCTGCTACTTCTGCACTCACAAAGTTTGTATTTGTATACAAACAAAATTCTTTGTATGAACGGATTTCTATCTCTCGATCAGCTTTGTATTTTCTCACTCTTATATTCACCCTACACTAGCAGTGTTAATCTGTGTAGGCTTTATTAAAGGTACTCCTACTGTTTTAGAATAGGTAACTAACAAAACTCCATTTGTTTTGACACTGAGGTGAGACTTCTGTTGGAGTGCAAATGTCCTTTTCCAAAAGGGTCTTGCTTTTTCAATAAATGGAGATGTATGTATAACTGATTTTGGCAAGTTAATTCCATGTTGCTTATTGACTTTCTCCAGAAGTCATATTTTTTCCCTTAACCAGAGCCATCACTAGAGCCTTTATGAGAGGTTTTAGATAGATAGGGTTATCAATATTTATCAATCCAGGGCACAGAATATATGAAAACAAAATAAATGTAATCCTCCTCTGTAGTGTGTTTATAATCTCTTCCCATCTTTTCATCTTCATAACCATCCAGTGGTTAGGATCCTATAGTTTGTTCATTAAGCATGATCTAGCCAATTTTATTTCAGATATGACAACAATAAGTCATAAATTTGACAAGAATCTGATATATAGTAATATTAGTAGAAAGAATAGCAGCTTTGACATAAGTACTATATTTCTGAGTAGGAAACACTGGCAGGCTGTGTTCATGATTTATTTAAACGAACAAAGTGATTTATATTACAGCACATTAATTTGACAACCAAACCACACAATTAAGGCTTTGGAAAATTAATATTTCTGGTGTTGAAGGAAAGCAGCAAATCCAAGTGAAAAAGGGAAACTTTGAGATTCAGTAGTTTTTATCAAAATACCAATTTTGTGTCCTTTCCACATTCGACCAGTTGTCAGATAAAGGCTGCTATCAAAGTTTCCCTATAAATGTTCTTCCAAAAGGCTTATAACATGGAAAGTCTTTGGTTTCAAATAGTTGTGGTCTTTTTCTTTTTTTTTGGTCTTTAAATAAAAACAGCAGCACAAGAACATGACAGAAGCCCATCCTAAATTATCAGCATTCTGATAAAGTTGTGGTAAAGCTTCATTCTCCCTTCACGTGTTCAGACTCTTGCGCAACACCCAGCTTGAGTGTTCTCTTGCTACAAAGAGTCATGTTCGATAGTTGATCTTTATGTATAGAAACATAACAGAAATGGGAACATTTTTAGCAACCCATATTTTCTTCACTGATTGTCCTTTCAGACATGCAGAACACATTCATTTACATATGCCTTTTTCTTCTGTACCCAAAATACTTAGAGGCATCTGATAATAAATGTACTTCATAAGAACAATAGAGTCTCGATTCATTTAGTTCTTTGGAATTTGCTCTTCTCAGTTACCCTCATTTGAGAAGAAAGGATGGCCTAGTAGTTAAGCCATTAGCCTGCTGCTTTAGAGATGGGTTTTAGTGCTCTCAAGGTGTGTAATTGCCTTTTCAACTTGGACTAATCTGTCAGATAAGGAGAATACTGGTCCATCTAACCAGAACATTTTGTGGGTGAATGTATTAGTTCATCCTCAGATAATGTAGCAAATGCCCAAAGTAAGAATATGAGGAATTTTTTTTAGTATTCTATGAAAAATAGATGCTATTACCCCACAGCAGATCTTGGAGCCTACAGTGAGTGGTGAAAACATAAAGAATGAAATTTACTTAAATTATTTAGCATGAAACATTCTCTTTAACTTGTCTGCTTTTTGTTGGACAGCATTTTTACTTTGAAAACTTAGAATAGCATGATGGAGAAGTATGAGAGATTCAAGGAGGGATTTGAGGAGTTACTGGTCTCTCTGTATTAAATTAGAATCACGGAATCATAGAATTCTCTAGGTTGGAAGGACCTTTCAGATCATAGAGTCCAACCATCAGCCTAACACCGACAAAACCCACCACTAAACTATGTCCCTCAGCACCACACCTACTTTTCTTTTAAATACCTCCAGGGATGACAATTCCATCACATACCTGGGCAGTCTGTTCCAATCCTTCATAACCCTTTCAGTGGAGACATTTTCCCTAAGATCCAATCTAAACCTCCCCTGGCACAACTTGAGGCCATTTCTTCTTGTCCTATTGTCTGTTACTTGTGAGGAGAAACTGAACCCCATTCTCTACAACCTCCTTTCAGGTAGTTGTAGAGAATGATAAGTCTCCCCTTGGTCTCCTTCTCCAAGTTAAACAATCCCGGTTCCCTCAGCTCTTCCTCATGAGACCTGTCATCCAGACCCCTCACCAGCTTCATTGTCCTTCTCTGGACATGCTCCAACACTTTAATGGGCCCAAAACAGGACACAGTAATCGAGGTGGGGAAATTAAATCAACTGATTTCCTTAAGAGCAACTGTAGTAGTAATAGCATACAGCATAAGTGTTGTAACTTACTTGTATTGTTTAGTAAAAAGTATTTGAATAAAGTCTGTAAAGACAAGGTGTTAATTACTCATTTCTGTCTCAATTTGATCCAACTCCAATTTATGAAGAAGGATGGTGGGTGTGGGTGAGTAGGTAGACTTTAGTTTGAATCAGGTATGTCTTCTAGAGGGACTAAGCATTCTCTTTCTGTCTCGTTGCTGATGGACCATATCACATGAAGTCTGTCATCTGGCAGACATCCCAGTAAAGTTCTTCCTTGTATAGCACTACAGCAAAACTCTGGTCCAAAATAACAGGTGAAGCATTTAGTATTTATGGTTCTTTGTTTTTCTTATAGGGTCAATGATTGCATCTTGCGAGTGAATGAGGTTGACGTGTCAGAAGTCTCACACAGCAAAGCCGTGGAGGCCCTAAAAGAGGCTGGCTCCATTGTACGATTGTATGTCCGTCGAAGGAGACCTATTCTGGAGACCGTGGTAGAGATCAAGCTGTTCAAAGGACCTAAAGGTAATATGAAAATGAAAAGACATCCATTTTAAACTTGACGTTTTACCTCTCATGTAGCTCAAATGATATCTGACTGTCGATATGTCAACTGGTTGACCATATCAACCATTTGACTGGTTGTCAAATACTGAAATGCGGTTAATTTAGGCTGGTAGAACAAGAATTCATGGTTGCATGTCTCTTCCTGAAATATAAAGGTATTCAGGGAGTTGTGGTTTTTGTCATTTGATGTTTACTGCAGAGAAGGCTCATTACCTCCTTAAGAAATGCAAGATGCATAGATATTGTGCTTTACATTGGCAGCACATATGCTTCCTCTAAAGTTCCTGTATTGAGACCTTTGACTTTCATTTAAGGTGCTGTTGAATATGAAGTTTCTGAATTCTGCCTTCGTTCAGAAGAGTTTATGATAATCCAACTTATCCTTTCTACTTTAATATTTCTTCTACAGTTATCTTTGGAACAAGGGACAAGAATATTAACTTACCCAGATATGTCAGAGAATTTTATTTTATCCTTCCAACAAAATTACATGGAAGTCTTGCATGAAACCTTCACTAGTCTATATCAGTTTTATCACTTCCAGCAGAACCTTCTGGTTACAGGAAAAGAAAAAAAAAACCAACCAAATTATATTCTAGAAACATTAGAACAAATTGCAAATATTATATTTTCACCTTTCCTTTTGCAAAAAAGTATTTGCAGTAGTGTTATTTTTACTGAATTTTATTTCATTGTTTTTCCTGCCTGAAATTTTCCTCTGAATATTGTATTTTTTTTTTGTAATTATTTTATTGGCAAATAAAATGGATATTTTCACAGTACATGCAAATAGAATGAACTACAATAATTTTTTGATCCATAATAATTATTTCATAAGTCTTTAGTTAATGGTATATAGATGAAATGAAGAAATTTGCATGTCTCTTAACATATGCCATGCACATGAGAATATTCTACCTGTTTTATCTACAGGAAATAGCCAATAGCTTTTCCAGTAGTTATCCTTACATTTAATCTCTGTCAATATTACAGTATGCTTCTACATAGTTTTTATATCAGTAATTAAGTATATTTGTTTCTAATTCACATGGAATTGTTGAGATTATCCATTTATAGTTAGCAAAGTTTTCAATGTTGCACTATGTCTCTTCTGTGTATATCATGCTTATTTGACACAGTGAATTCATTGACCTCTGCTCTTGGCAAATAGTAAGATATATTTAAACATTTTCTAAGGGTAAAACCCCCCAAAGTCTGTATTCTTTTGGTCAATTACAATGCTAAATTGGCTTTCTAATAGAAAAGCGTCTCTAATGAGATTTCCTACGTGTATAAATTCAGAATAGTAGTGCAGGCAGCAGTGTTTTTAAAGCTTTGGAATTAAACTAAGTGTATGATATGATAGCCATTTTGAGTAACCTAAGGCTAAAGAAAGTAAAATTAACTTATCCTTTCAGGTTGTGATGAAACAGTAAAAATTATTCACCATGACCGAATTTTTGCTGCATTGTGGAAACAGACAAGAGAGGCAATCATTATCTAATAATGTTTTTACATCGTGCATGTTTTTGAAACTATTTATTTTTACATTTATTTTCATAAAAGAGAGTGTGCCTTTTATGACATGCTAAAGAAGCTTTATTTCTTAGTGCTACAAACATCAGTTTTGTAGCTATACTCTTATATGAAGTTTCCTACAGATATGGATTATAAATACTGAAATTTATTGTTAAGCTAAGTATTAGAAAATTTTTAAATTTTCACTTCAATATTATAGAAATAAGTTAACTGAAAACTTGGATTAAAAAAAGTGTTGGTGGGCTAGTTCTTTGCAAAAGTTGGGTTTTTCATCTTTACAATATATACAATTACATACAATACCCTTGTATGTTGTCCTATTCTGTTCTAGTCTTTTTTCCACATATGAAAAAAGCATCAATTCCTAGATGAATGAAGTAAATACCTCATAGACTGGTTGGAGATCTTATCAATACTAATTATAATATCTGTAGCAGTTTTCCTTTGATTTTTTAAAAAATCTTCCATGAAAAGTAATCTATCTGTTGAGAGGTATCCAACTCATGGCAGAAGTTGAGAGTAAAGCCTGTCAATCTTGACTGTAGGTTTCGGTGCTAGTCACTCGTGTAATGCTTATCTACTCATATTTCAGGTGATTTATCTGTGAATTGTTCTTTCACACCAATATTATACAGTGCACAAACAACTTAGTATTTATACACGGTGTTTCTTACTTCTCAGAGTGAAATTGGGAAGGTTTAATGTCTGAGCAGGACATGAAAATCAGCATGTTAGATCCCACACCATTCCTTCCATCCTAGTCACAAATTGAATTAAGAAAGGGAATCTGGTTCTTAGACAAGACTGTTCTGTATGAAACTTGGAGTAGCAAATATCTTTTTGGTTGCTTCTTTCCCTGTCTGCTGGGATATCGCTCAGTGTACACTCAGTTCATTCCTTGCTGCGATGAGGATTTCCCACATGAAAGCAAGTCTTGGCTTCTGTAATACCACGTAAACTCAGAGATCACTGGTTTGCCTGTGTATGTGTAGTAGATCATATCTTTCAGCACTTGAAAGTGATAAGGAAGGAAATTTGCAAGGCTTTTTATAGAATATTCTTTTAATTTCACCTAAAGTATTCAGAACGAGGATTTTTATAAGCTATGAGTCTATAAAGGTCAGATATTTTTTTGCAAGTGGATGTTAATTTTTCTAGGTAGTAAACACCATACAAAATCCATGGGTTAATTTCACAAATCTGTTTTGAAGACTAGAAGTTAAAAGTGCTGTATCATTGCCTAGCAGTGGCTTTGGGCATAAGGCAGAGAAAAGGTCATAGTAGTTGCTGCACTGGTCCCTATCAAATGCAGATCCCCTTTGCAAAAGCATCACAGGTGCTGAAAATATAACTCTTTACCTTGACTTTTGGGGAAAAGAAGTAGGCAAAGACAAAAAAGAGTTGTGTAATAAAAAATCAGGGTTTCAAGCAGAACTGCAGCTGTGTGGATATTTAAAGCTGTGCATTCAACAGTTTGCCACACCTGATTGATAACATCGGCTGATGTCTCTAGTCTGTGTCTTGAAGGTTATTGCTAACCATGATCATCCCAGGATCTTCCTCTGTTTCAGGAGGTTGTCTTTTGTATGCCACTCCAGCTAGATGCACAATCTTAGCGAGTCACTGCTGGGTTTGCATGGCTTTTAGTAGTAAACAGTAGGTGTTTTATCTCCGTCACTCTCAGGACACTGCAGGTTTTAGCAGCCAGAGACTTTGCAGTAGCTGAGGGCTGTAACAGAGGAAGGATATACAATGGAGCTTTCTGATTGAAAATCAATAGGATTTAGATGCTACTGAAAATCCTGTCCTTATGTAATATGCTTTTCTTGCTCTGTATTGAAACATAACAAGACTAACACTAATGAGAGTAATGAGGACTGTGTACACTGCAGTGTTTGTTCCCCAGGAACAAACATGCAGATATTCAAAACAAAGCAAATTAATAGTGGTATTTGGCTTTGTAATATAACTTGTGTATTAGCTCCCTATAAGACCCTGCAAAGAGCTGTGTATGTGCAGTGAATTACAACCTTCAGTCACTAGTCAGATTAGCCTTCAAACCTGTTCGATTCAATTTGCCTGGAGGATTTTAAACCAAAAGGATTCCACTGGCCTCTGGGGTTTTCACGCTGTCCTATCGCACTGCAGATATACTTTTTAGAAGTATAGAGTAGTATAGAATATAGCATAGTATGCTTGATGTAAGAATACTTATAGAAATTAAATTTGATTTTAAAAAATTCATTTCCAAACGAAGCAGCCAGAAAAAATGGATTTCTGCCATTGTTGAAAATTTCTGGCAGTCAGAAACTCAGTTAAACAGAGGTTGTGTAATATTTTACCTTATATTAGGTAATACAAATATTAGGTATTTTACCAATACCTAACTGATTATTTAAGCTCTGATATTACATATCAGAATAAAAAAAAAATACTGCAGAAAATAATGATTCCAGTAAGTATACAACAGTGTTGGATCAAGTAATAACTTCTGACCTCAATTCTATAGGAAACGTGACATCTTAAAAGACATCACAAACTGCAGAAATTAAGCTTAGGTATGTAAAGCAGAACAGCTGTGTACCAGGAAACTTGAGAGGAGAAATGGCAGACTTAAAAGCACCTAAAAAAGGAACAATAGAAAGGAGAGCTGATTCTGCCACCTGCATATTCATGTGGCTTGTGTATAAGATCCTGAAGAAACAGGATCAATTTCCCACACCCTTCATGACAATTTAAAAGTAACTCTCCTTACAGTGTTTGAATCTTGCAGTGATGGGTAGAGCCCTATTATTCACTGTATTTTAAACAAAGGCTCTGGACCCATCAGCAGCTGTATCTCTCTTCTGTTGTCTGTAACTACCCATTTGTCTCATTCCTGGTGAATTCAGCCAATGCTTCATTTTGATCAGGTTCACTTCACCCATCTTCGGGCACTTAACAGAAGATATCTGGGGACACGTATTCCTCTACTCTCTTCTGCTTTCAGAATTAGGGCCATATCAGGATTTTTCCTTTAAATCCAATTGGAGTTTATTGTGTTTTGGGTCTGTAACCTAGAAATTAATGCAGCTGTTAAGCACTGTTCAGCCCAATTCTATCTCTCCGTATGGTGATCTTCCTTATCTAAATTTTCTTCTTATTCTTAGTCAGCAAAGAATAAGGTCCTAAACTGGACATCTCAGTAAAATACTCAAAAATAAATTGTGATGAATAAAAAGGGCATAATTAGCATTTATTCTTTGAATTATTTATATCCATCTAAATGTTAGATGAAGTCATTGGGTATAACCAGTTCCAGAGTTTCCATTTCATTGTTTTCTGTGCTGGCCTGAAGCGACTGTGCAGCACATGGTAGATTTCCTTTTCACATAACTATTTGTTTTATTCTTGATGACACTGAATAAAGTCACTGTGTAGTAATGGAGCTTTCTTACTATACTAAGAAAAGAATCAGTATGTTTTAAACAGCAAATTTTTTAACTCATTGATTAGTTATGGAAGTTTCTTGAGAAGAAGCAGAGATTTTCACCATCAATATAAGGTATGGTTTCACTGTAAATTTACTTTGAATTGCTACTGAAATGTTCTGTACTCTATTACTGTTTGTAGTTTCATAGAGGTTCATAATTCTGTTTCGTAGAAGTTGACATAGTTTAGTTCAAAGGGATAGCTTTACTGGAAAAATCTTCTGTTCTGTCAGATAGATAGAATCCCAGCTTGCAGTAACAACTGAAATAGTAAAAAAAATATTTATTTTAAAATGTCTGCTAAAAAAATCAGAACAGCAGAATAGAGGGTTTTAAATTTTTACAAGTGCTGTTCCCAGAAAGGAAAGGAGAAATCTTATCACTTTATCTACTAAAGCAGTTGGAGGTTATCTTTTTATCTCAGGTAATAGCTACAACACTTAAAATGAAAGAGGAAGCTTTGGAAACAGAGAACCCCAATTATTTCTGCCCCAATATCAGAAAACACTGAGAGCTTTCAGGTCTAGCTGTTTAAGAACTGATTGCAAATGCTTGCTTCAGACTGTTGACAATACATAGTTTTTTAATTAATATAACTATCACTTCTATTACTATAACGGCCTATTTTCTCTACTTTAAGTGACACTAAATACTGCATAGGAAACTTTAGTACTTGGGGAGAGGGATTTTTGTGACAAGATAATTTGTAAATTTATGATCACTTGAAATGTTTCATTCAAAATGTTCAAACCATTTTTTATTTCATGCTAAGAAATGTTTTTATAGTTCCAAAATGTTTTCAACAAAAATTTTTACAGTTTGAACAGAACCTTAAACCTTTTCTTATGGTCTTTTAAGAATTTCAGTATTATGATCTCTTCAGCTGTGAATTTATTTTTGTTTTTCGGTGTTCTCCTTCTGTACTGTGAGCTTTTTTGTGAATCCTCATCTAAAACAAAGCAAAATGGGGCAACTTAAAAAAGAGACCTGTAGAAAAATGAGGAAACAGGAAAATCCCAACCCTAGATTTAACAATCTATTTAGGTTCTCAACTCTAATTAAAGTGCTTCTCTTCATATTACTGTAACACACTGTCAATTACTACAGGTATAAATAGACAACCACCAAAACGAACACTAAAATACTATTTTTTTTGTTAAATGTCTTTGCTTGAAGGGACTCACATTTCATCCAATTAGCAGAAAGGGCTCTGTCAAGCACTAATACATAATTTTCCACTTTTAAGATAGTGATTCAAAACCATCGTTTATAAGTTAACATCACTAAAAGTCATGACTTCCCTGCAGGCTACGATTGTCTAATGTAAGAATATGTGAGTATCTGTGTAGTTTATCACATGAAAATTGTATTCTCTTGAAACACATAAAATTAGAAAGCTCTGTGATACTGCTATAAAAGCCTTTGCTGTCAAAAATATTTTGACATATTAGTGTTGCCAATGTCTGATGGAGAAAAAGTGGGAGTTTATATCTGCACTTTCATATTTCACAGACTGAGAATCTTGTTCTTTAATTTAAATGATAATATCTGAGTACAGCTGCTATTATCATATTCTGCTTTATGTCACAAGTAAAATATTATATGTATAATCTGCCTTTGGTCACTACAGACTTGCAGCCTCATTTGTATAAATTACAACATATGAAATATTTCTTTTAAAGTATCCATTCTGTGTAATGGTTCATGGGATCACAGAATTGTCAGAGTTGGAAGGGACCTCTAGAGATCATCTAGTCCACCTCCCCTGCTAAAGCAGGGTTGCCCAGAGCACATCACTCAGGGCTGTATCCAGGTGGGTCTTGAAGATCTCCAGAGAAGGGGACTCCACCACCTCCCATGGTAGAAGTATAAGTAGTGCTTATTTATTGTAACCTCACATAATAATAGGTATTGTTATTAGAGTGGTACTTCAGCTCTAGTATTTCATGGTTTAGCTACCGTCTTTTTTATTTCAATGGAGAAAGTAAGCCAATCTGTCGTGGTTTTTGTTACAATTGCAGTTAAATGGCAGGAGATGTTGGCATTAATTTTTTGTCACATCAGACCAAATCCAACCATCTTTGGATCCAAGTAGTCAATTTTCTAGATCAAAAAGGATAATTTCAGAAAGAATTCAAAAGCTACCCATCTCATTGATGTCTCACCTAAAACTAAAGCTACTCTGATATCACTTCTTTAAAGCCTTATATTTTCATGTAATTCCGACTTCCCTCTTTTGCATTTCACTGTCATTTTCCATTGGCAGTAAAAGAATAAACAAAATGACTTGGAAGACGGTGAAGCAATTTTATATACATATATTTGTTTGTTTTATTTTTCCCTCAAAACCGTTTAGTTCTTAAGAACTCTCCAAGCAGTTCTAAGAATCCTGGGTTAATATGCAAAATGAACATCTAATCTCATAGTAGATTGAAAGTATCAGTATTCCAGAAATCATTCACTAAGAGTGAGGTTTCTGCTGAAATGAACAGTACTTTCTGCAACTCCATCACGCTAACTATTTCTGAAGTGGTGCAGTAGCAATTTCAAAGTGCAGTGCTGTATTTTAATAGCCAATTGAGATGGCTATAAAAATCCAGCACTGCACATTAAGATCATTACTAAATTGCTTCAGCAATACTTACTGATGAGGCAGCTTCAGCAGAACGCGATTCATCTTAATGAACTGCGGCTGCAATCGAGCGAAAGCAGCAGCACAGGGAAGGAAAGATGTGCAGGTAGGCTTGGAAGCCAAAAAACTTAACATTTTGTTTCCCAAAAAATCGGCTTTGCCGGGCTTCTTTTTGTCTTCAGTGGAGAAAGGCGAGTGAATCTGTCACCTTGTTTTTCACAATTGCAGTTAAATGGCAGAAGATGGTGGTATGAAATTGTTGTTACGTCAGACCAAATTCAGACATTTTTGGAGCTAAGTAGACCATTGACATTTCAATTGACAAAATCTTCTATGCTTGTCCTTTCTGAATTTGGTAAGAATTTTGCACTGTTATCCAGTTGCCTGTGTAGTTTAGTCAGCTCCGACTAGGGACAGCAAGTGGGATGTTGTACCAGAGTGACCTTCTTTTTTATCATTCTTTGTCATATGATGTCAGTCCTTTCGCTGTGGTCAAAGTTAATTCTGTGGCTTTTGCTGAGAATCAAGAGCAGTTAGCATGATTTACTACATTCTCCCTGATAGTGTTCTTGTCACCTTGGCAGGTTTGACTCTGTAACCTCACACTGGAAATTTGAGGGGAGGAAGATGTTACATTCTATTTTCTTTGTCACTTCCTTTACCCATTAATTTTCTGTGCTCAGCTGCCGGGTAAGTAAGGGATACATCTACAGGCTTGGCCCATAAGGCTTATTCCTTACTGGGTGAGAATAAAGCAGACCATTTTAAGAATTCTGTGTTTGATTAATCCCATCCTTGTGGAAATGCTTCAAAGGAAGTGGATTATTAAATGGATTTCCCAGCTTCCTACTGATCTCTGGGGCACTGCTGAAAAGTTTCTTGCAACATCCTTTGTCTCAGGCTTGTATAGAAAACTGTGGTGTCTGCGTTTTGGGATGTTATTTAACACTGCTGTCTTTTGCTCTGTGTAACTTTTAAAAATCCCAAGGACTTGTCTCCACCACTAAGCACTTTTTTTTTTTGCTTTCTTTTTTTTTGTCCATGACAAATGTTACACAAATTCCCAGTAAATCTCAGCCAACTTCTTTCCTAATTTCCCTACTGTAATTACAGTAGGCCTCACAATATTGTAATTATAGTATGCCTTTGCACTCCTTTTTTCCTTTAGATTCTAAATTTCTGGGTCAGGGAATAGTTTCATCATTTCCCTCCACATTGTGTGTACAAGAGTTAAAAGGAGTTATAGAAGTTCCCTTTCATTATGTTTCCCATTGCTGTTTTCATCAGGCCAACACAAGCAAGGGAGGAGATGCAGCAGACAGTGCAGCAGAGTGTTAATTGGCTCATCAGTGTTGCCAGATGCACAATAAATCAAAAGATGAGAAAGGAGAATGGTGTCATTTGCTAAACTACTGGGCTGGGTGTGGAAAGAAGTCCTTCTGTGGGCAGGAGGCCAATATCTCTTTTCTGTTTTCTTTGTGGAGGAGTGAGAATTGTCTAGGGAGTGGCAGTTTTCTTTGCCTTTTTTCACTACCTATATGTTCTTTAGTTTAAATTCCTCAGATTAGTTTTAGAGAATGATCATGCTTCATCTTTCGCCACTTTAATAAATAAACAATTACATGACAGCAGCTGCTGTGAGCCTGATGTGACATCCTGATGCAACAGAAGATATATTAAGGCTTTAGTGTCCTATGTGGAATACGTTCACTAACATGACATCTGTCACTTGCAACTAAGACTGAAAATCCTTATATTTGCTTCTTTGCAGAGCTTTTTAATTATATAAAATATAAATTTATTTAATTTACAAATGTGCAAATTAACCAGGTGAAATTACAGAGCAGTGATTTCATCCTTTATTGTTCAGTTAATTATCTATGTAGCAAGTTCTGTCTTTTAGATAGTTTTTTAGATGTCCAAATCTTTCTTAAGAAATCTGCTGTCTGGAAGACAACATACATCAGCAAAATATTGTAGTATCATGAAAGCTCCTTTAAAAGAATAAACTTATTTAATTAATTTTTTATAGCTTGGGAACCTGTAGCTATTCATTTTTCTTATGTTCTTGTCTCTTTTTTTTTTCTTACTCTAAACCTAAGCACAGGCAGACAGTATTTTAAGTCTTCTGAGAAAGGCATTAGAGATTCTGATCGTGGTGGAGTGACAAAGCTGGTTGAAGCTTAAAGATTCAAGTGGTATGGTAAAAAAAAATACCAGTCTGAAGCCTATTTAAAAAAATTTTCCATATTGTCAATATTATTCTTTTGTTTCCACTAGTTGAAAAAAGGAAGAAGTTACATTAAAGCATCTCTGCACATCTGAAGGGAATAGCTGCCTTAGTCAGAAGCCAGACTCTAAAGTGATTAATTGCAAATAGACATTCATCTGACTATTTCCAATACTATATTCTAGTCCTTTCTGCAGGTCTGCTATCCTCATTTTGCTTTCAGTATTTTAAAGTTTGGCTAAAATGGCAGTTAGCCTTAATGAAAGCAAATAAGAGAATTCAACTTGGGTTCTTTTTAGGTTGCTTAGCTCAAATGTGATAGCCAGATCTCAACATTTGGCAAAAAAGAAATTTCCCTATAGTATTTCAGCTTTAATTTAATATTTGTTATTTTTGATAATTTGCACAAAAGCTTTGGAAAACTGCTTTTTCTTCATCATTTAGGGTGGTTTTTTTCTGTTGTTATTTCTTCAAATATTGTATTCATATTCCTATGAATGGCAGTCTTTCTTTTTAGAGTTTAGATGGAAAAAGATCCTTTGCCATTTGCCATGAAGCAAACAGTCTGTGCAGATGACCATGCTTTCCAATTGTGCCATCTTAAGATATGAGACCAATAAGTCCAGGGGCTGGGATGCCAGCGCACAAACATTCTGGTACCTCATGGGATGTGTACAAAGGGCAGCTGATTTTGACATGTAGCAGAGGATCCACATTGCAGACACAATGAGATCAGTGAAATCAAGCTTTTTGCAGAAGCAAAGTATAGTCTTGTTGTGCCAAAGACTTGTGCTTCCTCGACATGAAGCATTTGGTGTGCTCAGTCAATGTAAAAAATTCCTGTGACCTCTTCCAGGGTACATTTTGGCTGACTTTATATAAGAAAGGCAAAGAGAAAGCTTATGTCTAAGCTTAATGCTTATGTCTTTAGTGCCTCATTTTGCCTGAGACAAAGGCAACTCTGAAAACTTAAAAAAGGCAATTATCTCTGTGGAGAGAACATCCTGTGAAACCAGAAACAGTAGGTAGTATATCCAAAGTATTCTGAGAGCACAAAGCCCTGTGTTCATTACTCAGGATAAATCTTCTGAATCTTGAGTAGTGATTTATACAAACAAATAAGTAGCTTTCTCTTGGATGCTTTAGAAATAATTTTGTCCAGTCATTGTCTTTGATAAGAAGAAACAGTTGCAAAACAAGATTTTGGATCTGAATGAAATGTGAAAAAGGATACAATGACACAAAAAGTCTTTGGGATATGATAAAGATATGTTACATAAGCTAAAAGAACAATATCCTCAAGGCATTCTTGGCATTTTTATTTTGGAAAGTAATATTTGCATATAAGGACATAATAGATTTTTTTTCCTAAACTGTGTTTTGCGTTTGTTGTTTGTTTTGATTCTTATGCAAAACAATGTGTTGGTTGTTTATGAAATTAACAGAAAGACGAATGAGCCACTCCAACAAACAGAGAGACCTGAAATAAGGAAATATAAAGTTACAGCAAATAATTTAGTGAAGTTTTTTTAATGAAGGCACCTTTACATTTTATATATGGTAATTTAAAAATAAACTCAGAGGCATAAGCAGAAAACTCATCTTCACTGAAGTAAACAAGAGGAGCCAAGGGACTATAAAGGCATCAGTTTGCTTTCAGAACCCCAGAAAAAATACTGGATCAAGTAGAATATCTCTTTATAAGCACATAGAAAAAGTTTGAAGATTAATGTTTTCCACAGGATGCCACACTGCTCTTCTACAACTTTTTTCCACCTTTTTCTCAGACAACACCATGTGCTGGGAGGGCTTAACACTGAAAAAACCAAAGGTGTAATTCAGCAGGGACAACTGCAAGGTGCTTTCAGTCGACATAATTAAATAATCTACTAAATAGTGCTTAACAGAAAAATATACGGAAAAGAATCCCATAGAAGAGTATCTAGAACTTTGTTAGCTGTAGCTTCTTGTCTTTTACACACCATGCTGTGATGAAACATTCAAATACTATATTGGATTCATAAATTGAGGTATGAGTTATAAGACATATGAACATTCCTTTCATCCTTCATGTGTAAAACTTTGAGCTTTCCACTTCAAGAAGGGTTTTGACCAGTTGGAGGGACTCCAGGGGAAAGAAGTAAAAATGATCAGAGATTTAGAAAGCCTGTCCTACAAGGAAAGAATGGGTGATCTGAAGTCATTTATGTGAAATACCAAAGACTCCAAGGAGGGGGTTATTGGAACCTGATAACAATCTTCTTGCCTTGCAGTCCATCTTTGAAGAGTGAGTTTGCTCTGTGTGTGCTCTAGGGAGGGTGTGGAACAAAATTTAATAGACAAAATATGATAAAAAAGATTTGGACTGGATTTAGGACAAGTGAGGTTTGTGATGTGATAGATTACCAGGCAGGTCACCAGGTCTGTAGCATGGGAAATATCCAAGTGTGACAGACAGCCATTTGTTAGCCATGATGCAGCTATAGTCAGTTCTCCCTCGGGTTGTGAAAACAGAGTAAATGATCCATTGAGTTACTTCCAGCCCCAGATTCAGTGATTATAATAAAATTTTCTCATTTCACTGCAGAAGACAAACAGTCTCCATAAGGCTATTTAAATCCTGCACCTGCAAAAATAAAGAAGACAAAAAACACATTTCATTTGCTTGTCCTCAAAAGAAATTTAGTATTTTTTTATTTCCATTTTTTGTTTGTTTTATTTGTGGCTAGGAGGGATAAAATAGTTTTAGAAAAGAAACTTCTCGGCATGTGAAAATATTAATGAATACTAGAACAGAAAAGCTGCAGTCTCCATGTTCATTTATTTATTCACATCCAGCTAGGATTTCTCTGGCTTTCTAACTTTTCTGTTGCCCGAGCCTGGTTCATGCTCTTTAGGAACAGTTGGGTGTTCTTGGTTCACCCTGTGTAGGAACAGGGTGACTGGTTCCTCAGTAAAGACTGTGGTCAGAGCAGGTTTCAGTATTTGGAGGCTGGTCAAGCCTCCTTTGCTTTGGACTGCAAAGTCAACTCTATTCTGAGCTGCATTTCTTTACACCTAAAATCAGTCTTGTAGGCTTTGGGTTCTACATTTGTGGGTCTCACTGGGATGAATCTTTTCATCCAAATACTATACTGTCTAAGATTTCCAAGGGATGGCCTAGAAGTGGCCTGGGAATAAATCAACACGTTAGTACATTTATTCTATCCCCTAGAGTTTCATTTTTCTTTAGGTACGGGGTGTACCTCATTCCCAGAGACTGAGACCTATACCCTACCTCTGGCATTGCAGGGAAGTTCAGGGATTGTTATTAATTGAAACAGCTGATGGAAAGGTCATATTAATACCCCTCCTAGATAGAACCCCTAAAGGGACTGATAGCAGGGTCTTGTTTTATACCGTATCTCATGAGGAGTCTTGATGAAAAATATCAAGGAAACCCTTACTCAGAAAAAATCTGTTGTGTAACCCAACCTGAAACAATCACTTTTAAGCATTGTAGTCTGAGTCTCAACACTCTCAAGCACAAGCTCTTAGAAAATCCTTCATGATGGTCTGGAACCAGTCTGAAAAAGTCTGTATTTGTGGACTTGAATTATGGGTTCATATTATCTTTCTAGTTACATATAGTAGAGTACAATAACCTTACAATTATTTAGCATGATTTCTGAGAAGTCATGGGTGTCTTCTTGTAGTCATTTTACTCTATGAAAGTTAGGGTACTTCTCTCTGCCAAATAAAACATTTTTGTTGCACTTTGTTTCTTAGAGTATTGAAAGAAAATATCATCAGTAAATTGAACTAAGGGACCAAAGTACAGTTTCAGGAAGACAAAAAGAGTCAAAGGAAAGTGCAGTGACTCATGAATCTATTTTCAGGGCGTCTTCACCATATTACTATGGTTCAATAAGCAACATCTCTTTTTGTTCTCTGCATCATTTATATACTTGCAAACTTTTAACATTGGTGCTCTGTAAATTGCCTTACATAAAAATACAAAATTACTTGTAAATTTGTGTCTTGATTTCTCTCGATTTTTTAAGAAGGAAGTAACTGAATAGATGACAGCTTATTTATGGGTTGACTGCAAATAGATAAGAGATTAAAAGATGAACTTTGAATTCATTTTGTATTTTCAAGCTTCAACATAATTGGCAGAGAGCTTTTTAAGAAAGAATTTCTGTTCAGCTTTGCAACAGTGATAAGATAAATGCTAAATTTCCCTCATCAGATGGAGGACGAACAAAAGAAACTGATGAATCTCTCCTTGACATTTATGGTTGTTAAACAGATCCCAAACTGACAGGCTGCTCCCTCTGTCTCCATTTTATTGGTGATAAATTATTAAATATTTGTCTAGAAGAGCTATCCAACCTAGAAAGCAGTGACCCAGTTGTACTCAGTTAACGATATATCACCTAATGTTATACAAAGTAAGTAGCATTTTTCCATTAATTAGAATAGCTATCTCCTGTGTCAAGCCTGTAGGTTTCAAGAATGAATCTTGATCCAAAAACTGGCAGGAAAAGCACAGCTTTACAGGGTACCACAACTTTGAAAAATTAACAAGTCATCAAAAAGTAATAACTACTTTTAAACAGATCTCAGTGTGCACATCTAAAGCACCAAATGCTTTTCATTTACATTATTATGGGAAGGAAATAACTTGTGCTGATGTCAGTAATTATAGTAATTTTTGCAGAAAATTATGTAGGTACTATTTGTTAATGACAGATAAATTGTAATTGTCTGTCAGCAAAAATTTGGTTCCTATGCCTGAAACTACTGGTCTACGTTGTGCATGAAAAGTGAACCATATTTCAGCAATTGAACCTGAGTTAACATATAATGTAAAAGCAACAGCAGATTCTTTAATTCTTCCCAGTGCAGTCACTCTGGGTTCCTCTAACCACCTGCTTGTTTGTCCAAAATTTAGGTGTCTGAAATCCAGCAGGAATTAAATGGAGTCAGGTGAAATGTAAGAGCATGAGCAGTGGGTGAAAAGGGAAAAACGTTTCACGTTTTTGTCTGAACAGTCTGGTGAAGAGAGGAGTCAGTCAGGGAAAGTGGAATTCTCTTAGTTTTACAGCAGTGACATCAAGCTCTGCCAGGATGATTCCATTTCCAGATATTTCTCAAAATGAAAACCTTAAGGAGTTGACTATTGGTTACATATTAAGGGAAAATGATATTTTTTCCAGGAGATGCAGCTAAAATAAATACAGCTACATGAGCATATTTGCAGTAATGAGGCTAATTGCCTTAAAAACTTGTCTTATGGAAAAAAAAAAAATGACAGTAGAAATAGCTTGTTCTCCACCACTTTCAACCCTTGTGCATAACTGATCTCTAAATCAAACATTCTCACGAGGCTGTCAAAGGTGGTTAAAGCCAACTTTCTCAAGATCAGTACTTATCTTGAAAAGGTGAGTTAAAGATTTAATATTTCATTCTCTCATCAGGAAAGGTTCATAGTACTGCCAGAGTAAAAATTCAAATAATATTGAATGAGCATCATTATTACTCTGTCTTCTTCTGATATAGCAATATCATATTTAGCTCTCAAGGGCATTACAAACTTATGATTGCTGACTTCTCCTTCTTTCTCTTAAGCTCAGGAGAGCACTTTTATTTTTCCCTTTCCTCCCAGCAGGACTCATGCTCTAAAGGCATAAATTTTTGGCTGCATTTCTAGCCTAAGTGGCCATTTCTGTCCTACTTCCTCCAGCTTCTTGCTCTTGTCCATGCATCTTCTTGGCCACATCACCCAAGTTGAGTTTGCTGAGCAGCAGTGACAACATTGCACTGCTCTCCAAAGGAGTCAATTCCATAATAAAGTGCCTTGTAAAAAACTGTGCTGCCAAGAAAGGGGACACATGGACCTGACACCATCCTCAGATGATGGCTCTGACTGCTGCCATCTCTGTAGATGCTGGCAAATATGCACCTAGACTGCGACACAGACTAATTTGGTTTGATTTTCATGCCATTTTCAGCTTGCCAATCCATTTGACTACAAAATCATCATGACTAATAAAAGGCAGGGAGTGGGAAAGTGTGGTCAAAGACATGGAGGACAGCAGAGTTGTATTTTCTGGCAGTAGTGGGAATTTAGACCAGCATATTATCAATGCACCCTATAACCTCCCATCTGGCTTTTTGCTGCTAATTAGGACATATGGGTGCTTAGAATCATGAAATTATGGGATGGTTTTGGTTGGAAGGGACTTTTAAAGATCATCTAGTACAACTGCCCTGAAAGGGGAAGGGACATCTTCCACTAGATTAAGTTGCTCAAAGCACCATCCAACCCAACCTTGGACACTTCCAGGGATGTTGTCTTCATCTGTAGTCATGCATAGTCCAGTTCATTATTGCACAAGTGAATGAAAGGGCACAATTGAAGAAGAGATAAAAAATAACCCAGGCCCAAAAATCTCTTGCTAAGAAAAATGTTACTAATGCAGAAAAAGTAGAATGAGAAAAAAAATGTGGACTTTGACAGTCCATTCATATCTCGTTCAGCTGTAGTCACTCATGCTGTGTTTAACATTATTCACTGCAAGAAGTAAATGATCCTATCACACAGGCAGCCAGCCAGATGATGTCTACCCTAATGAAAAAATTCTCATTTTTAGTCCTCTGGATCTGAGGACTATTTGTCCTTGTGGGTGCACCACTAATGTGCAAAAACTTCCTGCGTGAGCAGGAAGTCTACTTACAAACACAGCTTCAGTGTAGGCACATAAAAACCCAGCACTGAAAAGTGAGAAAAGACATTTCAAAAAATCAGATTATAAGCAGTAACAGATCTTGGATTTATCTGCTTTACATCGGTAATCTTCACTTTAAAAAAAAATATATTTGACTGGGTTTAACATCTAATGTTTAGAGTCAGTGTATCATGTGCTTTGCTGTAATTCTTCAAGTACCAGTGTACATCAAAATTGAAATAATTCTCTGTTTCTTGGACTTCTGCTGGTAAAATTAATATGATTTAATTATATTGATTTCCATCTTCTTTCTCCGCTCACAGACAGACACACATACAGACAGATACCAGGTTCCTAACAGGTGCAAGCCAGAATAGCAGCAATGTGTGTCACACTGTCACATGTGGGCAGTGTGACATCTCAAACACCCTTCCCGTGTCTCCCTGGGTCCCCAGGACAGCTCTGGCCTTGATGTTATGACCTCGAACATATTTTGCAGGCAGAAGCAGTCAGCCAAAGGTGATGTACATAACCCATTCACCTTTTTCCTAGTAGTATGCACAAATATTATATTGATACTTTTCTCTGACAGAATAAAAACCACGGTGAATTAAGTTAGCAGCAAGACAGAAGGCTTATGGAGCAGCTGAGAAGGAATGACTCCTTTAAACCCCATCCAAGCTGCTCTCACAGCTGTTTATTAAGAGAACATTTAAGGAAGATCCCACAGATGCATTCCCACTGTAGAAGTGCTTACCTCCAAGACAGCAAGCTGCACCCCTGCCACCCTATTGAAGAGGGGACGAGAAGCAGGCAAAGCACAGCCCATCCAGCAGCTCTGGGCTGTGCAGGGCAAAGCGTGATGTACCCACCAGTGTCACTGCAGGGCAGCACAGGTGACAGAAACCAGCATCCCTAGCAGAATTCCCAAGCACTTTCCCTGGATACTTCCCCGCTCCCCTGCACTAGTCCTCTGCAGGCACACCTCCTGACCCGGGCCCAGCTTAACTCAGGTGTTTTGTCTGGAGAAATTCCTTCAGCACATACTCATGGCTCTCATTACAGCCAACAATTCTAATAAAAATCCCCCGACAGGGCACAGTGGCTCCCTTCTCCCCTTAATTAGGAGTGGCAGTCCCACTCCATTAGCCAAGCGAGGCAGAGGACTGGTGACCAACATGTCACCTTCCTTCCCACTGCTGGATGCCCATTCGCCCTGGGTTGCTGAGGGGAAGCTGAGAGACAGCAAGCAAACCCCAGAGAGATGCAACCCGCCAGAAAGCTGAGGAAGGCCAACATTCGAAATAAGCGTGATTTTTTACTGGTTTGGAAGTGGCAAAGTGCTCCTTGTGAGCCACTTTCCCAAATGAGACACACCACCTACGTTTATGGTGTTGAACTGTTCTGCATAAAGAGTTCCTGTGTCATGAACCCAGCAAGTCATCTCTCCAAATGCTTTGGCAAACCGTGACAGAATGAGCTACCAAAGCCTTCCCTTGAGAAGTTACACTCAAAACATGAAAAAAAGAAATGCTTACTGCTTGAACACCTTTGATTTTCACTAGGCATTAACTCCAATATTCAAATGCAATCCTTTGGCCAGAGAGGGGCTGCTGGGGGCAATGGTATCTGTTACAGGCAGCCACACCGTCAGGGAAGAAGGCGGTGTGTCACTGGGCAGAAGAGAAGCACATAAACTCGCATCAGTCGCTGGCATCGATGGCATTTCATAAGGTTCAGTGCTACTCCCGGGCAAACAGCCCTCGGGGCTCTCAGAACACACACACAGACCCCAGAAATGGCAGTTTCACTTGAGCAGCTTAATTAAAAGCCTGACGCTGAAGCTACTGCTCCTTTTCCCCAGGAACTCTTCCATGTTAGGTTCCATTTTGTCATCACTCATAATACAAGAAGCAGAAAACAGGGAACCAACTTCACATCTCATTTTCTGTCTGCCTTGAAAGCCATTTTAGCCTTAGCAGATGGCCCCACCACTTCGGGTCCCACAGACTTCTCAGCAGCATCTACCTGCCATGCACTGCGCTCCCACTTACACCTTGCACCAAGATGTTCCTCCATTTAGCTTCAACTCAGCATCTTAAGTCTTGATACTTTACAGTTCTTGCCTATTTCCTCACAATTTAACAGATCAGTTCTGGGGCTTGAAGAAGTCAAAAAAGCATGATCTGTAAGAACTCAACCCACAGCCATGTTTAATGAAACACTGAGTTCAGTAGTAATTACTAAAGAATTTCTGAAATAAATTAAGTCCTGCATTTAAGTGTCTCTAGTGATGTTACAGGAACAAAATTTCTTCTGAATTGTTTGAAGATGTTTTAGCCAAGAAGCCAATGACATCCCTGCAATTTCAATTACTGTTGATGTTACCAGCATCATGTGTAGCTATTCTGCTGCCCATTCAGCTCAGGAAACACTACTAAATCAATTAGTCCATACTGTACCTTGGAAAACAGACTCAGCAAATAATGCTGCCTGGCCACCCATGTTGGAATAGCTATTAGGAGCATTTCAGTGCAAACAGGCATCTGTCAGGTCAGGGATGCACAATCCTTATAGCCAGTGGTTCTTCAGCTTGAAGGCAATCATCCAGATTTGCTTAGAGAGAGATACAAACAAGGCAGGAGGAAGGTGGGAATGCCAGACAGGAAAGGAGATGCGCACATTTTGTAGTGCCACGTGCAGATTGAGCTATTCCATATTCTCATCTGAGAAATTCATCTTAACGATTAAATAAAGCTTTCCTGGATGAGAGAGGTGTCTAAATTTGACCTGCTGGGGTTCAGTTGAATGATGCAGTCAGGCAAATTGGAAATTCTCACCCCAACCCACTGCCCCCCTGTCCGGGCAGGCAGCAGAGTCCCTGGTGCCCAGCCAAGTGCCCGCAGAGCCAGCCTGCCAGCCCTGCTCCTGGGGGACCCCTTCAACACCCAGTTCTAAACAGTCACCTGAGCACGCACCAAGATAGACTGTTCTTAATTTCATCAGACAACTAATTACAAGGCAAACGATATCATGAAACAAAGTTCTCCCCTACACCATATCCCCCAACCCCACATCTAAACGACTCTTAAACACATCCAAGGACGATGACTCAACCCCCTCACTGGGCAGCCTATTCCAGGGTCTGCCCACTTCTGTGAAAAATTCTTTCCTAATCTCCAGTCCAAACCTACCCTGTTGGAGCTTGAACCCATTCCCTCTCGTTCTGTCACTAATGACCTGGAAGAAGAGACCAGCACCAACCTCTCTACAGTGTCCTTTCAAGTAGCTGTAGAGAGTGATGAGGTCTCCCCTCAGCCTCCTCTTCCTCAAA
>JAOXNG010000001.1:213316705-213331463 GCA_028566535.1 Scolopax minor
GCTTTCTTGCTCAAAACAGGGCTACTTTCAAGTTAGAACAAGTTGCTCAGAATCTTGTCCATGAAGCTGTGACTGTCACCAAATGTGGAGATTGCACAAGCTCTGGGAAACGTGTCTCAGAGCTCAAACACCCTCATGCAGATCTCTTACCTCTCTCCTTCTCTCTAATGAACAGAGTCATAATAAATTCCCATGTCTTTTTCCTTAAATCAACTCATGTATAAATTGATGTTTGAAATAAAACTGAGCTTCAAGAACAAATTTATCAATTAAAATTATGATTTAATTAAAAAAAAAAGGAACAAAAAAGAATTTGTTATATTGAAACTTAAGGAAATGAATCCTATTATAATATCTCTGACTTGGTCGACCATAATTCAAGATTTATCCTACAGGTTTAAACTCCTATTGAAATGTAGAAATCAATCTGGTTGAGGTGTTCTTTGTAAATAGCTGCACACCCTTAGACTTCTGGCCTGCAGGATGTCTCGCTCTGACCGACTCTGTAGGCACTGAGTAATATAATTATTGGGTCCTGTGAAAGATAAATGAAATATGGGAGGCTTAAAGTAATACAGGGGGAATTGCATTCACTGGCATTTATTCCTTTCCACCCTGTTGAATATGTGATAATTGAGCTGACTAGAATAGCTTTTTTAAAAAACTGTAATAGTTTTTTGATCTGGGTAAAGGATTCATATATAAACCCATTTTTTTTAGGGAGGATATAGCAAAAAATTATTTGCTAGGTGGAAAAAATAAGGGTGACTTTAAAGATTAAATTATATTTATATTCAAGCCATATATTCTTCACAGCTTAATAACTGTACATGAGGTAAACAGATTTATTATGTGTATAGAAGCATGAACTTCACAGGTGTTTGATATCACAGTTAGTGCAATCTAATTAGTAACTTCCCTGATGGTTTATTTGCATGGTTTAAAAACAAGAAAACTATAATGTTTGGATTTGGAAATATTGTTAGTCTGATTTTTTGAAATGGTTTTGATGAACAATTTTAACTGTGAGTTTTTAAAATGGGAAAAAAACTGTTATTTGGAAATCTTGCTGTACTATCGCACGAAGCTATAATGTTAGTGGTGTATGATAGCTGTTCTCTCTGCAGCTGACATTCAGACTAAATTGTGTGTTTTATATGCTACCAGTCACCTCTTCTGCTGGGCTGCTTAGATACTGCGATTTCAACTTATTTGATCAAGTGTGCTTTGATGGAAATTTTAAACTAATTTATCAACATGAACGAGTATCTCAAATATATATATAAGTATTTATACATAAATAAACAGCATTTGAACCATGACTAAGGGTAAAAATTTTTATTCTGAGCAGGACAGATATTGCAGACTGCTTTGTGTTTCAAAAGTGTCTTATATAAAGTAACTCTGTGTGCTTGCTATAAACTACTAACGGGCTGTGTATTGATATTTTGAGATATGGCTTAGAGGCACTGCTATTTCTAGGTATTCTCGTAGCCTTTGAATACCTCCCATCCCCTGACAGTGCAATATCACCATTTCCATCTCTGACAGCTTTGTTTACAAACTGAAAAGCTGGAGCATTCATGGTAAATAGAGCCATCAAAATCTGTAGATTTTATAGAAAAGTGGTTCCAATATGGAGCCAATAGTTTTTAAAAGCAGGACACAAAGCAACCTTTCTAGTATGGAGTTGCCTGTGCTGGGTATGGCAGGTGGAACAGAGATGCAATTTTCAGGATTTATTTTGATTATTAGCATGTAAATAATGCACCTCTTTGATCAGGGAAGAGAGGCAAGTGCTTATATGAGAATATGAAGTATAAATGAAGCAGCATGCTGGAATAATCATCTCCCTTGCAAAGTTAAAGAGGATATTGGCTGTCCTACATTGTCACTCTAGAAATCAATGAGATTTCTCAGATGTAGATGTTCTCCTGTGCAGGTAAAGTAAATGTCAGGTGTCATGGTAAAAATATAGACCAGTTTCACTTTTCAAATAAAAAATTATTCCTGTAAGCCAATCCCATCTTGCTAGCTGGAAGCAGAAAACATTGCCTGGTGTGCAGGCTTTAATTTCTATACAAAAGACAAAATGAAAGACTGATAAAGTCCAGAGGGGTTCCCACAAACAAATCAAGTTGCACATGTATAAGCCAGCGCGCTCATGCATGCATCAGTCAGGTTCAAGCCTGGCTCCCTGTGGGTTCCCTTGTATTAAACATGCTTCAAAGTTTGTGACAAGTTAGACATGATGTTTGCAGAACAAATGCTTAAAAATGCAGTCAGTACTAAAGTTAGGATAAAGGATGGCTTCTGCGGATAATGACAACATTCAATCAACAAGGAATGCCAAGGAAACCTTAGTTTAATAAACAGATCAAATACTTGCTTCAAGGAGAATGGGTAACTGTAGTAGCAAAAAGTGTATTTTGCTGTGTGATATGATAAATTAACATCTCATTAGAGTCTGAATGCTTAGCTGTTACTATATTAACATTTAATAAAATGAAATACTAAGTCACTAATCGATTACATATAATGAAAATGAATTCTCTGCACATGAGCAAAACATTGGCTCAGTTCAAGAAGGCAAAGTTACCTCTCTGGACTGAGATGCTCAGTGTGAGAGCAACAGATAAGAGGAGGTTTCTTTATTTTTTTTTCTTTTCAACCATAATTGGAATCAGGACAATAATTTAAAAAAAAGTCAGAAATCGGGGATCAGACCCCACTGGTGGGTGACAGTGACGTGTTCCAGGCTCTGAGACGGTAAAGGACTGGGGGATGGAAGGGGCTGCTGGGTCCCTGCCAGTGCCAGGTCCTGGTGTGTTGGAAATCTCCCAAGAAAGGCAGCTCAGAGGGAGGGCTGGGGAGGAAGGCAAGAGCCAGTGCCTGCTTCACACGGTGGTGGAAAGGTTTTGCCAGGCCTAAGAGGGAAATAACAAGGGAAAAAGTAAAAGCCAAGATGCCACAGAAGTGATATTGCAATAAAGCAATAAATGAGAGCACCACAGATAGATTTTTCTCTAAATTGTTGTGAAATAACAGAGTTGTAGAAGGTAATAAAATTTAAATAAGCTGAGTAAATTTGGTTTTGCTTGAACTTCAAAGTCTATTAAAAAGGTGCATGTGCATGTTCAGGCCTTCAGCCACTAAGATTTCAAATCAAATCAGATTTTAGAACATCATACACACTGGCACATTCTCTGTCCATCCTGCCTTTCTCTGTTAAATGCTGTGAAGATGAACGCTCAAACTATTTGAATTACCTTTTCTAGGTGCTTCCAGTATGAATGCCCTTTGGCTGTCTGAAATAAACATGCAGTTATTTATCAGAATTTTTTGAAGCATGAGATGAAAACTGGAAGTATTGTACTGAGAAAGAAATGGCCTGATTAGCCAACTTATTAAGCAGGAGTAACTCGGTGCTCACAGTGAATTGTGAAAAGCCAAACACCATACTGCACAGAAGGGTACTTTGAGCCCTTAGATTTGGGTTTTTCCCCACACACACTAATGTGTGACCTTAACCAAATAATAGAATTTCTCTCTGCTTCAGTTTTCCCTCCTGCTGTTTGCTACTTTAAGCAGCTTGAATATTTTTTGTTGTGTGATAGGTGTGTAGAGATTTGCACAGAGCCTGTGGGGCCTCAGTAGGATCCTGGGTGCTGCCCTAATTCACCCAGTAATATCAATAAATATGATGTGTGTTACTGTAACACCAGATCAGCATGTGCATGGATGGATGGATGGTTGCAATATCCTTTGTGAAGCAAACAGCATTAAAAAAAAAACAACAACACAACAAAAACCAAAGCTCCCCCCCCAAAAAAAATAAAACCAAAAAAAACCAAGATGAAAGCCGTATTTCTAAATCCTTCCAGATTTGGGATTGTCTATAACTGAAAAACTCTAGGATCTGATATTTGAAAGCACCCAGTGTGCTTAATATTTCCGTAGACGTTCCAAGAAGCATACAATCATTTCAATGCCCCAATTTTATAGATGGTGCAAAAGAAGCAGAAAGACAGAGCTGTGTCAGTGTGAGATGAATGCTAAACCCAACTGTATTCTTTAATGTAGCCAGCAGCACAAAATAAGCAAATTAAAAATGGATTTTCTTTCAGTTAGTTACTATAAAAATTACTTGTTTTCAGAAAGCTCTTCTTCTTCATTTATCAGTCCAGTTTTTAATCTCTTAAATTAAATCCATAATTACTATGGATTCACAATCTATAGAAGGATAAGAGGGATACTCATTTTATTTTGGTCTTATCATTTCCTTATTGTAAAAGAGTAAACTGATCAAAACAAACATTCAATACAAGTGTAGCAAATACAAAACACTTAGATATTTTCAAGATAACGAACAATTAAAATGTGAGCCAAAACCCCCTTGTTCACAAGGAAAAATGCCTTGTGATTTTGATTTATTTTTGTTAATTGCATTTTTATGATAGCAGAAATTTTCTTCAGTGTGGAAGCTTTACCCACTCTGATTTGTTACTCCTTATTGGCTTCAAATTTTAATTTAATAATACTTTGCTCTTACATCGGGCCTGAAATTTATAATGTGCTTCACAGGGTCTGATCTGATGCATTCCCTGAAGCAAGTAACCAAGTCCATCCAAATTGATTCTCCCATTGATTTCTAAGCCTGTATATTTGTGTGGATTGCAGCACTTTATTAGCTCCTGGCTCAATTATAGTGAATCTTCCTTTCTTCTTTCTCTACCTTCTTAGTTCCTTCTCTGTTCTCCTCTAGAGATGCACTCTCTCCCTTTATCCTCTTCTCTTTTTTCTTTTTCCTTTTTTTTTTTGTTTTGTTTGTTTTTGTTTTGTTTTGTTATTTTTTTCCCCTTCTGCTGCCTTCTGTCAGTCCAGGAATGTTTTCATCTCGCACTCCTTTCTAATTTCTGCTTGATTTCCCCTGCTGCTCTTCTGTGTTTGTGTTTGGTACATAGCTGCAGGAGGGAACAAAACATGCACACACAGAATTAAAGCGCTCGTACGCTTTGTTAGCACCTCGAAACTTACCTTCAGCCGTATTTATCACAGAAGAAATTGTAAATGGGATAAGTAGGTAAAGCTGGATGCAGAAACATGCATTTCAGAAACACTGGCTCTTGGGCTGTTCCCTTTTACTGGGTAGCGAGAGAGTGCCACCTGCTGTCCCCAAACAAAACTGTGAGCTTGTAAAATAAGTTACCCTGAAATTACCTTTGCCTCTGTTGCTGTTTTCTGTAGAGAACTATACATTTTGCATTGACTGCAAGGAAACATCGTGAGTTTCTTTTCCTTCACGTCTTACTCTCCCATCACCATCTCATCTTTAAGTCTTTAATTCCATTACTTCTTTACAGCATTTAACTGCATTCTGTCTAAAGCCCTTTTTTTTTTAATAGAGGCAAAGGAGTTCTTCCTAATGTTGCTTCCCAGATGCTAAAGAAAAAAGGGAGCACCTATTCTTAGATCTCCTTAATCATATTGAAAGAGATGACTATAAACTTACATTCCTGGTGAATAAACAAGTAACATCCTCATCTTCTCGTTATCAAAAGTAGTATTTTCTTTGGCTAAGGTGTTGACAGGTAACTCCTTTCTACATTATTCTTAAGAGAGGCCCTCATCAGTGGCTGCTGTCATTTGTTTGCTTGACTTTAACTTCAGAGCATGTTACAAATGTTTATTATCTTTATAACTTTTTTTTCAAATTTTCACACTAAGTTCACCACGCAAGTGTGAAACGTGATATAAATATAAATAATTATAGTAATTTATTATACTATGGAGAATTGGCATATTCCTTCTGCTTCCTGTAGTTTTTGCAATTGATGATGACACCACCACATGTCTGTTCCCGCATCCACCTTTCAGATTCCACAGGGTACTCAAACATGAAAGAAATATGAAGACATGTTATGGTTGGTCAGTCTCTTCAACCAAATGTGAGCCATGACCAAAATGACCTGGTTAGGCTAAAGAGCAGGAGCCAAAACTCATTGTGCTCTAATCACGGCTTTTGACATTTCCCCGTGTTGTTTGAGCTTCCTCTGCTCATAATCATCCAAGAGCAGAATGTGAATTTTGCTGTCAAAAGGCCAAAAGTACAGAACAGCACTGACAGCACTTTAGCATAAATCTGCTGACTTGGTCAGAGACGGGGATTAATAACTGGGCCAAGTTTTTGTTGAGCTGCACAGCTTACTGTTCAGTGGATACCCAGTTGTATTGACCTAGTTTTGCCCATAGCACTGGCATTCAATTTTATGATCCAAGCTGACTGTCACATGTGGAAATACTCAGTTTCATTTTCAACAAGAGCTCTTCTGATTTCTCACCAGCAGGGCATGCAAATTTATTTGTTTGACTTTACTGCTTCTTTTTCCTTAATACTCAGGTATATAAAAGTGACCTTAACTCAGCTCTCAGGAAGTATTTTTGATTGGTAGGACTCGAAGATGACAGATGTCACTGTAGCATTTTGTGGGTGAGGAAACTGAAGCTGGAAGAACAAATGACTTGCCCAGATCACTCAGCAGCACATGGGCTGAGCGGGGGGAGGAATCCACGCTTCCAGCTCCCTGTCCTAGTTCTAGTCCAAGCCCCAGGCCACTCTCCCTAATTAAACCTGTTTAGACTTCTTAGATCTGGATTACATTATATATAGTCTGCACATAAGAAGGTGCTAAAAGTGTTGCAACATGGCAAATCAGAAGCAATGATTCAAAAGAAAATAAAAACCCCCTTATTTTCTGGTTGGTTGAAAATAATTCAAGAGTATACAATGTCTTTTTCTCACAGCTGTATTTTTAAAAGGTTGTTTTCTGACTATACAATATTAAGAAAAAGATGGAGGACCATATGGAGTAGGACTAATGCTGTCACTAAAGGTTACAATCACCTTTAAAATATTAAAAATTTGCTTTAGTTTTTACTTTCAAAAATCTTATTCTCAGTTTCAGGAAGTTGAGATGTTATTTAAAGATCATGATCAAGCTGGAGATGCTGTTTGAACATCAGCGCTGGGCAAAGATGAACAAACATCTACTGATCTTGGAATTATCATGTAAAGGTTAAGTCCCAATGTATACAGCACGGGGACTTAACTCACATCAAATAAGACATCCCTCGATGCATCACTTCTCTCTCCCTTTGTTTCTCTTCTTTAAAGGCAAAATGGATATGAAAAAGCCATTTGTATGATACAGAACTGTTGTATAGTACATAGGAAATATTGGATCTATTTCACAGGAAGCACTCCAGAGTGTGTTTCTAGAGATGGTGTGTGTGTGCGTGTTTACAATTGTCACTTTACTGGTAAATTTTATTTGTAAAAATTGCAAATTAGAACATCCTCTTGCTCTGTGAGGGGTCACAGAAATGTAAATGTACATGTTTGTGAGTATATGCAGGGCTGGGCTTAAGATGTACACATTATAACATAACAGTATTTACACTTCTTCTGAAAAGTAAGAGAGATTTGAAGTGGGGTAAGTACCAATAAGTATGGTGTGTGTATATGCATACGTGGTTGTGTGTGCTTGTGTATCCAATGGGAGACAGACCTGAGGCCTCGCATATAGAGTAGAGATTGGGAACCAGAATATCTGGGACACTTTCTCAAGGATGCTACCTTGATTGTATAGGAAAGTAATTTCTTTCTGGACATCAGTTTTCCCATCAGTAAAATGTGTGTTATTATGTTTACATCCTTTGGGGCGTATTTTCAATTTGCAGATGCAAAGTGATGTATGAGATGTAGCTGTTATTATTTATTGATTTCTATCATAATGAACAACTCTTTAAACCAGTAAGATACAAGCAGATAACCCTCAGTCTGGTTCAGTGACAAAGCTGCTGTGTAACTTTATAATTGCAAGCTCCTGATAATGTCAAACAAAAGTTTTTCATGAGATTCTGCTCTATTAACTTGATCATACAAATGTAGTTTGCTCCAAATCTGTCAGGATCAAACACGCTTGTCATTGCTTTGCCTAGAGTTTCAAATTTTTCCTTTGTTCATTTGTTCACAAAGCAAGACTATAAGTTAAAATAAAAAAAGGTACCATGTAAGGATTGATTCTACTTGTATTTATAGTATTGTTATAAATTAAATTATAAAATATCGCAATTGTTTTGTTTTTTCTTTTAATAAATATATCCCTTAACTTTGTGAAGATGACTCTAGTGTGCACAATTTAATAGAGATGTTTGGACTCAACCATGAAGAAAAAACATAATATAACAGTGGTTAATTCCTACCTCGTCTATCCTCCAATGAATAGATTTATCTCAATTGTTAAATGGTTTCTTTAGGCAATAACAGGCTTTTGTGTGTTAAGCAAAATACAGCATGCTTAAGATGCCTTGAGAAATATGTACACACTAACAGTTTTGAATGGATGAATATTATCATTTTGTTTCTATACAGAGAACCTCGAAAAATCATCCTGCACAAGGGCTCCACAGGACTTGGTTTCAACATTGTGGGAGGAGAAGATGGGGAAGGCATTTTCGTGTCTTTCATCCTAGCAGGCGGGCCTGCCGACCTCAGCGGAGAACTGCAGCGAGGAGACCAGATTTTGTCTGTAAGTATTTGTGTTGGGCTTTCCTGGCCAACTGCTTCATCTTGTTCTTGGTCTGTACTGCAAGAGACACAGGCAGAAGTCTTTTTGGTTTCCATGTTGTGAAATCCCAAGTTGAAAATAGTTCATCATTGAACATTTTGTTTATTTGCTCTTTGTTTTTATTGCATTTGTTAATGGTATTACCTGTAGTTAGTTCAGAATGAGACTTTTCTCTGCTTAATGCTATCTACAGGATGGCAACGCCATAGGGAAGACCTAAACACAGTGCAGACCTCATCATCCTCCTGTTTAGCCCATTATCCAGTTCCATTTGCCCAAACTACACTACTAAATCCAAAAATATTTCTCAGTAAAGGGTGGGTGTCAGCAGGATTGGGCTGGTCTTTTTTCGGTGTTGCCCAGTGACAGCACAAGAGATAACGTGCTCATACTTGAACATAGAAAGTTCCATCTAAACATAAGAAGGAACTTCTTCACTTTGAGGATTGCAGAGCACTGGAACAAGTTGCCCAGAGAAGTGGTGGAGTCTCCTTCTCTGGAGACATTCAAAACCGGCCTGGACATGTTTCTGTGCAGCCTGCTCTATCTAGGTGGAGACCTGCTTTGGCAGGGGGGCTGGACTAGATGATCTCCCTTCCAACCCCCAGGTTATTCTGTGATTCTGTAGTTTCAGTTTTGAGATGAAAAAGCAGTAGGATGAACTAATCTGGGCTGGTGATGCCATCTAGCGTGCACTACACTGCTTAGCAAATGGCCCAACACAAGAAAGAGATTAATTAGGTTATGTTAATTATCTCTGTGTCTCTAATGAATTTGATGATCTCTCTAAAATTCATTTTCAAATTTTAGAGGATAAAAGGCTTTGTAGCCTGAGGTTATATTTTGCATACTTACTCTCAAAAACATCTTTTTAATTTTTGTTTCATGCATATATTGATAGTGCACATATAAAAACACAGAGCATTTATGTTTTAGGCTCTGTCAAGTAATTGAACATCTGACTGAAACAATCTGAATGTAAAGGATTTTGAATGACAATTAAAGCCTTGAAAACATAGTTAAATATCCATTCATATTGCACCGCCTTACAGAAGAAAGCAACTATCCCAAGTTGATACAGTCAAGGCTGTTTTATGTGAAGAACATAAATAGCCTTAAGGCAAAGATCTGAAACACAGGAAATGTTCACCCTGGATGAGTGATGGACCCACCAGACCATCGTGTCCTGCTGTCTCCTGTCCCAGTGGATCTTGCATCCTCAGCTACACTTTGCTTAGCAGCAGGGGATGGATCCTGGACAGTTTCTGTCATTGTTATGTGGCACTTTCCTGTTTAAACCCTTTCATGAAGGAAGTTGGAAGTGGATTTCCTACATTTTCCAGGAGTTTCTTGGCCTCTGGCCTGTTCTATGAAAGGTGGATTTACATTCTACCTGTCAAAGTTTTGCAGTGAAAAGGTCCTGGTGCTGCTTTGCGTTACGTGGAAATTCTGGCCTGTTAACACCAAAAGTGTGCAGTAACCTGACATTATGATATATTTTGTCTAGTCCTGTTCCCTGAAAATGCGTTCATAAAAATTTAGAAAGGGCAAGTAAAAAATGTTTAGCTGCCATAAGACATTCCTAAGTAGAAAATTTGGAGGAAACTACAAGAAAACAAAAATAGACTCTTATACACAAAGAATTAAGGAAGACATATACCTGTGCCAAGAACACAGACAAAAAAACCTGAACAATAGAAATATAAATGTCTTCAGGACAATTATGGAATTTATTTTTCTTTGGCTAGCTGCAGCAAAATAAGGCTGATTGAAGCAGCACTATGAGATCAAAGCCTTTCACAGTACCTAGTATTCAGAAATCCAGCAGCTCAAATACAAATGTAAAAGTCCATTTTCCTTTATTTTTAAGCAAGGTTATATTTAGCACTGTAGGATACTGCCACAGTTGAATTTTTAACTCTGATTTTTGTTGGTTTCGTAGCAATGTTTTCCATAAGTTCTAATTAAGGTTACCAGTGTTTCTGCAGCTTTGAGTTGTCATGCAAGAGTAGTTTATTTGTTCATTGAGCAGAGAGGGATGGAAATTATTACTAAATTAGACCGCATGCATATCCCCAGGCAATTACCAAGCCAGGCACTGCCGACTTATTTAGTCACAAATAATTATTATGAACCCATTTCTCCATATTCAAATGAAACAAATGCCATGCACAGGCTGCTTTTAGACCTGATTAATCTTAGACCATTACCCAGTGAAGGGCCACAGACGCCTTAGATTTATAAGGGCTGCACAAAGTAGGTCTATTTCTCTCTTTTTATTCTTCCTTGTCTTATCCCTCTGAAACACTTCCCTGCAGAAATAGTTTCACATTTGTTTCTCAAAACATGACAAATCTGTTTTACCAAGAACAAATAGTATACCTCTCAAAGCCAGTATTTCTAATTAACTCAAGCTTAGTTAAATTTCTTTCAGACAGGAAGCGTAGTAAGTGATTTGAACTTTGGAGATCTGGATTTAATTCTCTAATTTAGTCATTTTCCTCTTGTGTACCTTAGGTGTGTGAGCAGAGGTACGTCCTGAGGAGACAAGGGATGCAGGACTTGCTCTGCTGTTGTTGGAACCTGAAATTGTACCAAAGCTGAGCTTGTGACCTGCGTCTGTGTCAGTGCTCTCCTGGTGTGAGGTCATCAGGGTGACATAGGACCTGCATCATCTTCTGTGAATCCCCAGCACACATCTGGCCATACCGACATCCAGCTGTCGCGGGCATTTCCTGTCTCATTCAACAACAGGAGCTGGGCCATTCAGTGCTTTGGAGGGGAGGAAAAGCCCATTAATTAGACAGTGTGAGGAAAAATTGCCATCCTGTTGGGTCTTGGGAAAAAAAAAATCTGTTTTCCATAGTTACTCATTTTCCAAACGCTAGATTCACCGCATCAAGAATTCATGAGCTTCCTAATGGTGCAGGTGTCACTGTCTTCTCTACTGACGGTTTGTGTGCCCTGTAAATGGTAGTTCTGACCAAAGCTGAGGAGCTCAAGTTCTCTGGTGCTAAAAATCCCAACTTCTCATGGTGCTGACAAAGTTCTGAACCTTGTCTTTAAGAGGAGGGAAGCAAAAAGGTTTTATTCACCCCACAAGTTAAGTTTATCGTGTGAAACTAAAGAAAGGAGTAGGCCATACAGAAGCGTATGTACATTATTTCCCCCAATTACTGAAACAACCCAAAGACTTGAGAAACTGAAACCTGAAAGACACTGAAGAGTATTCCAGCTATTTGGCCTCATCAGAGCAATCCTGTGGGGAAAGAACATATGCTGAATATATACAAGGCTCCTGAAAGACTGCTATATGTAACATAAATATATTGATTTGGGAGGATACTCTGCCTGCATTTAAAAGTTCCTACCACTTTGTTCTTCGTACCCAGATGAGTAAGATTTATTTTCCAGATAGAGCCTATTAGTTGAAGGATTGTGTTCACTGGAGCATTGTCACTACTGAAACATGAACTTCCTGGCTAAAGGCAAATCCCTTGTTGACTTATTTAGTGTATTCTCTGTGTTTTGAGGACAGGTCAGCGTATAGTGCTCAAAAAAAGGAAAAGATCCATGCTTTAAAACTGTCATTTCCAAAGTTCTTGGATGGTTTTTATACTGAATAGCCTCATCCTATCAGCTGAACTCTTCTGGGGTGTCCTCTCTTGGAGCATTCCTTCTAGTTAAACCCTTCTCAACCCAGAGCTTTGAACTCTGTGCCCAGACCCACCGCCTGCAGCAGACACTGCCCCAGATCTCCACACATTTCCAGCCTGTGTTAGCTACAGGCCTTTTTCCAAGATGCTCAAAGGCTACCGTTCTCCTCTCCTTACTTTGAGGGGGTTGGAGGTAAGGGGCAGAAGAAACATTTGTGATTTGAGACCTTCTTCCTGCCACAGTTCCTTTCTCAGCCCTGGTGATAGGAACAAAAATCTCCTTTGCCTGTGAGTTTATACCCAAGACCCACTAAGTGCATTAATGCTTTCTTTTCTTCTGAAGCTTTGTGTTACAAACTGAATGTTGGCTTTGAGCCTTATCTGCTGGATCTGAGGTACTTCTGCCTTGGGAGGAGACTGGGTTTGGTGTCAGGTTGAGGAATTTAAATGATTCAGGTTAATATTGTACGAGGGCACAAGCCAATAGGAAATAGAGAGCTGCTGCTGCGCATCGGCCACAGCCATACGAATGCTTTAGTCACTGCTGCTCTTCCACTGGTTTGTATTTTAATATTGCTACGCAGAACCCTGACTGATGCTAAATTACTGTCATGCCAGAGTTTCACAGGAGAGACTTTTTAGAGCTAATCTGCTAAGGATCAGTTAAATCTTTCTTGTCACGAAAAAATTATAAATGCTAATGAAATGTTTTTTCGTCTACGTGTTCCATTTTCCTCTTTTTTTTTTTTCCCCCCGCCTCTCAAGCTGATTCTCATTTTAGCTGCAGTTCCAGAGCTTTCTCATGCCAAAAAGATCATAATCTTTGGCTCATGGAAGAATTTATGAGTCTACATTGTTCCCCTCTCAGTGTACACTCTTCACAACTAGTGTCTTTTAGTCCAACTGTTCTAAGGTTACCACAAAGAGATTCCGTTTCTATGTGAAAATGTATTTTCACTGAAAAAGCCTCCTTTCCTTTCCCTTTCCTGATCTTTTCTTTTGAGGAATTGTTTTATCTTGGTGGAATTGAGGTACAATTGCTAGAAGTGCTTAAATGGGAGAGAAAGGTATGCGGTGTTGAGAGTTCTCTCCAAAAGAAATGTGAAGAAATTCGGGGATTTAACCATTCCCTGTGTAATTTCTTGAGGACTGGGGTTCTTTAGTTCTGGAACTCCAGATGCTTTGCAGTATTCCTGGGTCTCAAGGTGGTTTAGAAAGTGGCTTATCTGCTTCTGTCTTCCCAATTTCTGTTGTCTTGAATGTGCTTTAAGTCATCCACTCCTGCTGTGTGTGTTTGCGAAGCTGCTATGGCACAAATCTTCCAATTATAATATATTACAAATGTGTTTTCTTTTTGCCTCTGAATGTCTTCCCCTGCAGGGCAGGGAAAATTATTTTACTAAAAATGTTGGTATGTAATGTATATGTGGGAGCTCAGATAATGTGAGATGTAAAGACTTGTTTTTTAAGTGGTCTTGTGATCTGCCCGGTCACAGTTGCTGTCAGGGGATTGAACTTGCTGATGAAATAAAATCGGGGTAGCTTCTCTGTTCTTACTTTAAAAATGCTTTCACATCAGATATATTTATGCTGGATGCAGAAGATAACGGGGTCAGCGTTGTGTACTGGTTTGTATCCGAACAAAATGAGAGTACTCCCGTGCCCTTGTTTAATATATTTCATAGTTAATGCATAGCTATATTTCTGACAGGATTTTAAAAAATAAACTAATTAAACTGTGCACCATATGTCGCATCTTTATTCATGTGGATGGGTGTTCAGAAATGTTAACGTGCAGGACCCTTGTGGTAGTCCCTGACACGTGGGTTTTGGGGTTGGCTGCTCTTCAACAAGAGAGCACCAAGAAGGCAAAGAGTATCTTTCAAGGTAAAACACTTCCGTCACTTATAAAGGGTAAGGATAGTTGTATTCGTTGCTAAAAGACGGGGTAATTGATGATAAACGGAGAGTTCTCATCCTCATCCTGTAATTTTCAGATGCAGTTCTGAAACTGGAGGCTGCAGGCTCTCGCCTCTATGGCCACATCCTGCTCGCTTGCTCTGTTCACCACAAAAACAACTGCGGGTCGAAGCTTTGTTGCAGGATTATCGGATCGGAAACCAAAGGAGTTCCTCCTTCGGCTTTTAAGAAAAATAAGCATTTGCTTCATGGCGATTGGCTGATTTCTCAACCAGAGGGGCATGCTGGGGCTGGTTTGTAACAGCGTCTGCAGGAAGAGATGTTTGATCTCGGACTTCATGGCCTATCGAGTGTGTTAACATTCAAGACTTTCAAATTCTGAGGAATCACAGAATCATCACGGTTAGAAGGGACCTTTGAGATCATTGAGTCCAACCACACACATATTAAAAAAAAAAAAGCAGTCGGTCTCGGGCTCTAGAGCACACCCTGAAGTGCCATGTCTACACGTGTCTTAAATCCCTCCAGAGATGGTGGCTCCACCACCTCCCT
>JAOXNG010000001.1:213365264-213384037 GCA_028566535.1 Scolopax minor
GGAGAAGGGGACAGAGGGGAGCTGTTCTTGTGTAGTGGTCCAGGCGGATGCGGTTGCTTTTGTCCAGGCCATAGGTAGCAGCGGATTTCAAGGCTGCAGGAATGTCATATGGTGACAAATGTGAGAAAATGTGGTGTGGTGAAAGCGTGGGGGTAAAATATCACCAAGTAAACTCCCCTGAATCAATGACATTCCTTCACAGTGCCCATGGGCACACAAGAAGCATTACGTGACTAAATGTGAGATGTGGGCATACACGCATGTAGCTCCTTCCCAGTCCTCATCTCCTCTCTCTCTCTCTGCTTTTTACTGGATTTTTCCTATAAACTGATGCCATTTCTTTTTATGCTATGAAAACGTTGGATCTTTTAACTCAAAATTGTAAAGGTTTTCATTGCAGCATATAAACATTTTACAGTCATGGCTCGTATTTGAATTTCATAATAGCAGTGAAGAGAACAAATTTAAAATGAGTCAACAAATGTGAACCTGAGTTACGTTAACCTGACATAACCCTGTGCTGGTGTCTCTGCTGGCATTAACTCCATCATTACATCTCATCATTGTAGAGAGCTGACATACAGATCGCTTCTGCAAGCTGCAGTTTGCTGATATACCCTGAGACTTCAAGGATCTCTTGATGGTGCTGTTGTGATTCATGGCTTGTTATGCTTTTGGTCACAAATTGGAAGGTTCTTTAAAATATGAGTATAAAATGGCAATAAATAAATAAACAGTATTAATACATAATATGTGATAACTGTGTAGGCTTTTAATAAGTGAAATAAAATCTAGCTTTTCCTATTAAATAGTCTAAAATTATTTTTAGCATGTTATATGCAGTCTCAGTTATTTCTTTTCTGACTGTGAAATTTTAATGCACAATAATCAATATAAAGTTCAAAACTGGTATTTTTACTTACTGTATTAAGCCTACAGAATTAGCAATCAAAAGGAGCCAGATAAGAAAATACAAAACTATGACTTCCCATATCTCAAATTATTTATACAAAAGCTGTGTAGAAAATTGCTTTATCCATTTTTTGTACTATATTTCAATTAATTTGTCCAAATAATTAAAGTACAGCTTCTAACAATAGGATGTTAATGAAAAGTAAATGAAAAATTTTGATGTGATCATGAATACAAGAACAAGAAAAAGAAAACCAGAGAGATAAAAATTATTTCATTTAGGTTTTATTTGAAAATAATGAAGTAAATTATTTTATTCTGAGTCCTCCTGTTTCACCAGCAGGTTCATTTCCCTTGAGGATCTCCTTGGTTTTACGATTCCAAAGCACAAAGGTTTTTGGTTTGAGCATGTTTCAGATTATAGCTTTTTGTACTTTTCCTTTCAAATTTTAGTCTGACTAGCCAAGATATCTAACTGAGATAAAATTCAGAGGAGATGGAGAGAAATTTCTAGTGACTCCAGAGAAATTGATTTAGAAGCTTAGCAAAAGGAACACCTTTCCTACAGCTTGTTTTGACAACTGAAAAATGCTGCTGAAAAGATATAATTCAATCTGACATGCTGGGAGATTGTGTAACTTCATCCATAATGATGGGCATTTGTGTCAACCAAAGAATGGATTTTCTTAATATCACTCAGATTTCCGAATAAGTTTCTCTGAACTGGTCATATTTGGTTATTGTAATTTAATTACTTTATTGCATTGGTTAGTGCAAAAAGGCTACCCCACTGGACATCTCATCTTGCTTTACACTGCAGGAATATGCTAATTAGGAAGAATAAATAAGAATTTAATGTCATTTTGTCTTCTGATCAAGTGTGACCAGTCTATCACAGCCCACATAGAAGGGTTGTGATCGTAGCCAGAATTTGCAAAGCCATCCATAGCTTGTGACTCTGAATGGTGTCATGAATCTGACATCACATTAAGCTTTAGAGATGAACTTAGATGAATCTGTTAGCTAACTTTAAAAATATTTTTTTTTTGTCTCTGAGTTGCAAGGAATTTCTAGGACAGCAAATGGAATCTGCAGTCATGGTCTTCTTTCCTCTTGCAGAACTTCCAATAACTCTGTGTGTGCATACACATGACTACATAACATGTGTGTATTTGTGTGAATTTTTAAAGCAACATACATAATCAAAGAAAAAGCAGGTTGTTTTGAAATCAACATTAATTATGACAAAGTAGAGACATAGCAAGACATGTATATCATTTTGTCAATTAATATAATTAGCATTAAATGAGGATCTCTCCAACTGTTTTTAGCACTCCAGAAAAGAATATTTTTTGAGTCTAATTAATCTGCATCCTAGGGAAGATGGAAATGTAGTGGCTTTTTCAGCTGCAGATCTGTCCTTAATTATGTCAATGGCTGCTTCAAAACCCTTACCCAGAGTTCTATTTCTTAATGGCTGGAGGGATTTCCTAGACAGGATCAACCATGAGTTTGAGTCTGGAATTAAAGTGCTCAGGCTGTGAGGACAGATGCCAACAGGCTCCCAGCTCCTCCAAGATGTACATGACTATGGGCAGGAGCTCCAATGCTTGGTGACCATAACACCTTAATTGTCTCAATGTACTTGTGGCAAGCAAAGCACTTTCTTGTCGTGTTGCACTGACACAACTGTATAATTTGAGAGCAAGTCCTGTAATAACAAATTAGGTCCTTATGTGCTCTAAGCAAGAAAAATGTGTTTTCTTTGTGGCAGTTTTTAGAATATCCAGGCAAATTTTAAACATTTTTTGGCGTTAACACCATATGAGTGTAATTCCATATGACTATACTCCTAATGACATGTCTACTAATAAAGTACATAACGCTATATCAAGTCTTACACTGATATCATAGGTCCTTGTACAGTTTTTGGCTTGGACAAAAAGATACTTTTGCAAACAGATGTTGGCCATGGTGCAGGCATCAGCTCAGACTCTGTCATTCAGTGTTTGAAGCACAGGCAAACTATTTTAGCCTTATGGAAATTCATCAGCTGGTCTAAAAGCCAGAAAATAGTTCCTGGCCCAGAATATAATGTATATACAGCCATAGAACCCTCTCCTATAGACTTTGCAGGACTCATCTTTAGTTGAGTTTGTATGACTTGCTGTGGCCGTATCTTTTCCTAATAACAGAATAATAATAGTGTTTATTATACCAGTTCTGAACTTGAGATTTAAATCAATATTTACTGCATGGAAAAAAAAAAGAAAAGAAAAGGGAAAAAAAAAAAGCAAACCAAAAACCCCAGACCTGGACAAAAAGCTGCCTTCTATGGTTATTCTTATCTCACGTCCATTTCTTTTGGTCTCTGTTTTCTTTATGTCCCCCTCTGTCACTAATTTGTTTTTGCTATTTTCAAGTTTCTGTTCAATCGCTGACCTATCGTTCTTTTAAAACAATTCCTTCTTAGAGTGCCTCACATTTAAGAAGCAATCACAAAATCATGACCTAAAAAATAACATCACTTTAAAGAACACTTTGATCTTTTCCAAACCATGGTGCTTTACAAATTCCAATTAATTTTCCCTGTGTGATTCCTTTTAACCAAAGTCAGCAAAGAGTACAGAATAATTGTTTTACTTATTGACCAGAAGCTGACTAATTCACTGTCTGTTTCTCATGCTTTTACCAACATTTGCTAATGTTTTGGTTGTGGATGTTACAGCGGATGTTTACTTGCTTATAAGTGAATATTTCTAGCAGCTTTATGAAAAAATTTAAATGTCAAAGCATACTTCAATTGCCATTCTATAAATAAACTCTTTTTTTTTTCTGTCAGCATTAGCTTGCAGATTACTTTGAAAAGGAATTTATTACTGCTTATCAAGATGAGATCAATATCACATGTTATAAGAACTTTGCTTCTAGATGCCATGTGGCTGGTCTTGCCTTTATTTCCTTCCTCTTCACTCTCCAGTTTTCATTTCCTTCTCCTCTATATCGTGTCCTGATTTTATACTGATTTGTAAAAAGATGCATTTACAGTATGTCTTCAGTATAGTGCTTATTTTATTGGGTTAAGCCTATCTATTATTTAAATCTGGAGGATTTTGCCTTCAGGAATACATCACCAGGGTTCTTTAATGGACCTTTTATAAATACTACAGCTTTTCTCTGCTCATCCTTGAGATAAAGCTCTGTTAATTCATTATTTTTGAAATAAGTTTGATTCTCTCTGTTTAATTGAGAATGGAATCCAAAGAAAATGGCAGAAATGCCAAGAATTTGACAGCTCTAGTCTGAAAGATATTTGTTGAAGTTCTGAGCACAGCCCAGGTAAGAGACACATCAAGAACTGCAGTAGCCCTCACGAGTCTTTCTCAGATGCAACTGCACACCAGGTATTCAAAGTTTTGATTCAACATTAAATTCATTTGCCTGTTCTGTGGCGTGTATTGCTGCATCTTGTTTATTTTTATTCTATTCAGATTCCATTTTACTATTCCAATCATTATTTCTAAAATACTTACTTTTATTCTTCTTGTGTTGGTACTCATTTTAGTCAGTTAAACCTGTTGGTGACTACCTGACCAAAACTTCTATGGAAGGTGCTTCATCCATGCATAATTTCACCTCTTGATCTCATATCACGACCTCTGTTCTATACTGTAGTGTAGGCAAGAACTCATTTCTCTCTATACAATTTTCTGTGTAAATTAGCAATCTTGTGTTATGCTTTCAAATATCTTCCTTGATGGATCGCCTCTGTTTATTGTCTCTATCCTTATGTCTAAGTAGTTCAAATTCTCCATTACTCTTAATTTATTTGTTTTCCCCACAGTCCTGTAAGAGGATTCTGTTTTGCCTTTTTATTATTACTTCTAATGAGAAAGTAGAAACTGGCTGATAACTTTTCAGCAGAGTAGGTTTTATTAGAAAATGTCAATTGCACAGAATTGGCTTTTTGAAAACTCAATATGGCAACTGCAAATTAGGAATATTGCTTTTACATGTGGGAGTCAGAGTTTACAGCTCCCAATTCCCTTATTCCCATATTATCTTTCTCTACTCAGAGTAATCTCTTCCCCCAGACCATCCAATTCAAGTGGTTCCAGGATCAAGCAGTTCCAGGATCAAGCCTGCCATTGGAAATAGAAAAGGATTTCTTTTGTTTGCTACTTTTGGTAGTTCAGTTTCTGCTCTAATTTGAGAGAATTTTTCCTCCAAATATTTTTTTTTTGTTGTTAAGATGTAGAGTCTCTTTCTGGCTCTGCAAACCTCTCCAACCTGGCATTATATACAGCTGTGATATGGATGGGGCAGAGCTCAGCAGTTCCTGCTGTCTCCAGTCCACTGAGGATGAGTGTGAGTGTGCCGTGCACTGGGTGCTAATGGAGAGCCCTCCTGACCAAGGCTTTGTAATTTATACCCACTCCTGTTTATCTCTGCATGCCTTGGTTTTGGGGTATCTGGTGTATGTAATCTCTGTGCCTCAGTCTTCACTCACCCACAGACTTCCCTCACCTCTCTTCTGCTCTGTTCTCTCACCCTCCTATTAAAAATTCTCTGCTTCAAATTCTTTTCCTTTTTCTTGCTTTGGCACAATCCTGTACCATGTGTTTGTGATTCACCAGCTGTCCTGTAATTTAACTTCTTTCCCCTGCTCTGTCTATTGATTCTTCTGTTAAGATGTATCCCAACAGACTGCATCTGTTTCCAAAGGGCTTCTTAATGCCATGCAAACCTGAATCTCTCCTGAACGCACCAACCTGGGAGCCAGTTGTTCAAAACAGTGTTGCTCTGGCAGAAGGACGGGCCAGCTGAACTCCCCCTTCCAGCTCTCATCTGTTTGTGCCCAGGCTCTTTGGCCCCAGCGTGTGACTGGCTTTTCTCCCGGACATAAAGGGTGACATTCGTTTTGTTTCTGAACATGCCAACTCAAAGGCCTGTTGAAAGCTGATATAATTCAAGCTGAACGTGAACATAGCAGACAGTGTTGCTGATTCTCAACACCTCCTCCATGAGTTTGCTCCTTTTTTAATATAATACCTCTGACTGACCAGGTTTCCCAGGTTCTTTGCCTGCACGCCACAAGAGCTGTTTAATGGCATGGTTTGAATGCTGCATTGCCTGTTGAACCAAACTTTGTCTTAGTAGCTGTATAAACAAATGATGCGGGGCCATTCACAGCCACTGCCATCTCACACCCTCACACCTGGGTACACTGCCAAGCGATGAAGTGAGGATGAGCAAAGCCAGAGCAACAGGCAGCCACATGGGCTGGCTTTGATGGCTCACAGGTTGGTGCATCCACCATGCATTTAAAAATAAATAGCTCTTAAAATAAATATTATCTTATCATAAAGACGATTTTAGTTGAAATTGTATAGCAACTGCGTGTATGCCCTGTGTTTAAATTGTGTGATCCACGTGGCAGGTGCTTGGGGTCAGATTTACTCCTATCAGTTTAGCAGGTGCAAACAGAGCAAACCAATCTCTGGGAAAAGACTTTATTGTCTCCTGCCCTCCTCCTGCATCTCTCTGGTCTTAAATTTGTAGCTGAGGCTCATCTGGAGTCCTACTGATTGGCATCTGTCACGCATGTTGACACAACATGTCTCACGAGTGTGATTAGTCATTGTTTTTCCAGCATGGACTTTCTTCTGCCGTGGGCTACAAGTCTGGCTTCAACATAGAAACTATTTGCTGCTTATTTTTGGCCTTTTACAGCATGGAGAGCAAAAGAGATAATGAGGAGAAGGAGCTAGAAAATGAATCAGGATTCAAATCAGGTTTCCTGGCAGTTTTTAATGACTGCTCTCCCTGCTTCTTCTCAATCCCATTCAGGTCACTCTCTTTTCTGTGGCTGGTGCTCCATAGCACAGCAGTGCTGCATCTCATTTGCCAGCCCCAACCAATGCTTATTGCATTCTTCTGAGGAGGCTCTCAAAAATGCAAGAACTATCTTGGGGAGGGGATATAAGGTTTGATTCTCTTTCTGAGAGGAGCCAGGTTTTCCTCATCAATAACCAAGACTTTTTTGTTGAACAATTTCTGTTCAACTATCTAAATCCTCTGAATTTTCTTTTGTTTTTTTCAAAACTCACACATGTTTTCTTTCTCTGGATTAACATTGGGTGGGTCACACTCTCCTGGCAAGACACAATGTCATAACCAAATTGATTTTTGGAGCAGTAACTGCACAGTGAAAGCTTTGATCTTTTCAGCTGTGGTGTGGCTGTGGGACAGAGGGAGCAGAGGTGCCTGCCCTCCTACCACCCCCCTGACCTTCAGCATCCCCAGTAGGTTGGCACCACTCCTTCCCTCTGCAACAGGGTCAATTCACTCCTTTACTTACCCGACATCAGGTTTTCAAGTGTTGCTCAGCCCCACGAAGCTGGCACAGCAGTTTCATCCAGAAATGTGGTAAATCACATCATTCATGAACTGAATCTTTGGGGAAATAAGTCATTCTCAGGAGAGTTGGGCTGGCTGCCCGCATAGGTGTTTTGTTAGGCTGTTATTTTGGGGTGTGTTTCTTTATCAGGAAAGAGAAAAGAACTTGGTGTGAGGAGGGAGGGATTTTTATTCTTCAGTGGGGAGTTTTTATCAACTGTAAATTATTATTTTTTTCTTAACCAATTCTGAGCATTAACATCATGACTCTGCTTTTAAAAACCTGCCTGTGATTTATGCAATCAATCTGCAGCTCGTGCAAGGAAACTATGTGAGTGCTCAGCTCGTATCAGGAGAGGGAAGTTACCCCACACCACAGGGGTAACTGGATAACAGGGGTAACAGCTGACTAGTCCCAGTCCAAAAGACAGCTCACCTACTGCAAACAGAGAGTGCACCACAGCAGCAAGGTGTAATGACAGAACGGAGGTACCAGCCACTTTGGCAGCCAGAGAGATCCTCAAGGCAAAGGAGCCCTAAGATGGGCATGTTGCACTGACTCATCTGTCCCTGTGACACCGCAGAAACAGAGGCAAGTGGTAATGGTGGGCTGGAGGTGGGCCTCTTAACTCTACTATCAAGATGATAAATAAAACTTTAACTAAGTCAGGAGAAGCCATTTAGAAGCCCAAGGCATTAGAACTCATTACTAACTCCCCAAGGAGTCCATATCCCAATCCATGTCCTCTGAAAACCTACAGAGCCTTATGAAGAGCAGTGGTAACTGGAAAACAGCAAGATGCTGTCAGGAAGTTTTATGGTTTTCCCATGGACGCACAAAAGATTTCCATTGTGGCTTTGCACTTGGTCTGGAAAGAGCTACTCCTACACAGCTCTATTCTGGCACTATGAAAACCCAGATAGATGGGCTGAGGGATTTACAGGAAACCTTTCAAAATAGACTTAATGTTGGTTGATGTTATAACACGGTAGCTCTGATAGAAGTAGGAAGACAGGATAGAGAGTGCGATGGCTTGAATATATAACTGCCTTTTGGTCACAGTCATAGCTGACATTTCAAACTGAGGCAAAATCACCCTGCATTAAGTACATACAAAGTAAAAAGGCACAGCAACAGGGTGCTGAAGAACACTTGGTTGCAACACAGGAGTTCAATATTTTTTACGTGCAAGGAAAATACATAACTACCTATGAAAAATTTGAACAGTATTAAGTTAAGGATAATGAATATAGTTGATAATATAGATGTCTTCTGTCAAGAAGGGTGAAATTAAAAATAATGCAAACAGAAAACAAAACATAAAAGAAAAATCTTATGAAGATTACACAAGGTCATGGCTGGCAGATGTTACATCATACATTTTTTGTGCATCTGTGCATACTTTTTATTTAGTTGAATGGAATAAAGACTCTTATAGATAGAAAAGGACCCCAGGGTGCTGATCCCATGCATCAGTCAAAACAATGAACCATAAAAAAATTGGTGACAAGTGTGGATGAGGTTTTTGGGGAAGAGTTGTGTAATATTCTTTGCTGTTTTTAAAATACAGGAAGCACTTGACAAAGCAGGGAGCGTGAGAAGATCTCCTTAACACAAGTAGTGTTCAACTTATATGTGAGTTTTATTCCAGGAGTGGGACATGAATCCATCTCTCTCTATTTCTGCAGCAGCTGTGTATGGGATCTGTAGGTTTGTAGTTCTACTCTTAGCAAACACATATTATTTTTACCTCAGATCCTAGATTATGAAAGTTCTTTTCATGCCACTTTTCCTGTCCATGTAAATTCAGAAAATTATCTGGGCAATGAAGGCATTAGATGATACTCTGATCAGAGTCTTAAAAAATTCCTTGATTTTCTTCTGTATCACTGTACTTTTCTTTGCCTTTCTTGATGTGCCCAATGAATTGAAGGAATTAAAATTATGCAATACATGAGATCAGAAATAGGCCTGCATAGTTCTATCCATAATTTCAAGTTAATGTCCTGACATAAAATAAGTAGACTTAGAAATTATTTTCTTACCGTATTGCAATTTACCATAGAAAATATTTTCCATGTTGGCTTTTAAATCTCTTGATATACCCAGGCTTTCAACAGAGCATGAACTGTTCTTTGTCTATAAATTTACTTTCCATGCTGTATTTCCTATTTTATTTTTATTTTGTTTGGGACTTGACTATGACTTGATTAATGTGTGCTTGACATCTTTATCTTCAGTTGTTTTTTCTCATTGTTCCTGTGCCCTCTATTGAACCTGACTGGAAACAAAGCTGTACAATATGAGGAAAATGTGTGGACAAAATCCTTATTTAGATGAGCAAGTGAATATTTTTTGTCATAGTCAGGTTGTTTATATTTGGCCTCTCATTTATTCTGAATGCTAGTATTGGTTGTGCACTTGAAATTTTGGATGGCAACTCAAAAGAGAAATTTAAGACAGAGTTTCATTTTCTATGCAATATTTGTGAGTGTAAGCAATCCTCAGTAGACATTTTAAGAAGAATATAACACTCCTAAATCTATTAAAGCAATTCTTATGGTACTATTACCATCATATGTATCATGGTAAAAACAAACGGCATCATAAATTCATAAATAACAGCTGCACCGCTAGAAAAAGAAAAAAAAAATTAAATGTGTTTGTCATGGCCCACCCTAAAAGAAGTTCTCAGGTTTGTGCACAAACATTATTCGTACCTTCGGGCACATTTCCAAAGACAGAGATAAGAGCAAGGAAGATGTTATCCCCATATTTCTTCTTTGTATTTCAGTATGTGCTCTGGATCATAATACAACTCCCCCTCAACATCTCAACATCTCCACTACTAATAGAAGAGGAAACTGCCAAGAAAAAACACTTCTCTTAGGAGAAGAAAGGGAGATTCATAACAAATATTTCAAAATCCAATTTTTTCAGGAATGTAATGCACAGCTATGACCAAAGATCGTGAATTTCAGATACCAATTGATGAGTGTTTTTGTTCCTTTTCAGAGTATAGTCACTATAGTTCAACAGGCCATGTTTTGGAAAAAAGGTGCTATTTTGATAAATATTTGAAAGTAGTAGTGGGAAAAAATCAAATAACTATTTGTTTCATGATTAAAGAAGCTCTCTTGAATTATGCAACTCATCTACTGCAGCCATACAGCATGTTGCCTTTGTAGAGAGAGTAAAGAGCTAAATGCAAACAAAATAATTTGAAGAAAAGCAGATGGAGCTTGATTCTGGAAGTGTGACAGAATAAATTTAACAATATGGAAGAGAAAAATAAATCTGAAAAATGAAAGTAAAGTTGGTTAAAAAACAAAACTGTGCATTATAAAAAAAAAAAAACCACCCGACAACCTAGAAAAGCTTCTACAGTTGGTAATGACAATTTGTTTAGAAGCAGGAAGGAACACTGCATTGAACTGTTTTTTCCTATAATACTTAATAAAAAGAAGGAACAGTAGAACCCAATGTTCATCTTCCATGTGTGAAAAGACAGAAGGAAATTAACATCCTGTCAGAATCAATAAGAAATAAAAGAGTGGTAAAAGTGGTAAAAGGTTATTCAACTCCAAAACTAAGCCTTGTTTATCCTTACAAATCTAAGAAAAGACACCAATTAAGTGTATTTTTTTTAATCAGAACAAAAGCCCTTGGAAAGATGGAGAGATATCTCAGTGCCCCATCTAAAGTCTTGAAAAACAAATTTTGAGACACATGCAAAATCTTCAGCTTGCAATCACCTGAATAATAAGTAAGAAAGGGAAAGAGAAAAACTCAGTGGTTCAAAGGGCAAAGTAACTTCAGAAGTAAAATGCTAATTAGAGACTACGTTCAGTTTAATTGAAAAAAATTATTCACAAAACAGAGATTTTGTTGAATAAAACAATGTTGTATAAGTAATAGCAGTATGACTGGATGGTAAAATTAGGAACACATTTGTACAAAATCAACACGTTATATATACATACAGGGTAAAGGATGAAGTGACTGGACATAAGAGACAGAAGAAAATAAACAGTGAGGGGATTTTAGGTTATACAATATTAATCTAAACAAGCAAAACATTTGGTGCATTAGTCAAAAAATTAAAAACAAATATAGGGACGCATTCAGATATGGCACAGGACGAGAAAACAGCTGAGGAATACTTCAAACCAGGAAAAATGACATTTACTAGGGCAATATGGAATGAGTGGCAGTCATTCAACAAGTACTGTGAAAGAAAAGTGGGTTAATCGTTTCCCCCATATATTTATTTGATTTATTTTCAAATGTGGCAGGATGAAGGAGGGGGAGTTCTAATTTAAAGTCTCAGCTACACACAAAACAGCAACAAATTGTTGCCTCACATTGGAGCTATATTCCCATCTAGTAAGTACCAGCATGGTATGAAGGAGATACCTGTTGACAATACTTCTTTTCAACTGGATAATAGTTCACTATGTTAATTAGCAGTTATGAACCTAACGATTTTTTTTTGCCAGCAGCTCATTTAGAAAATGTGGACATTTATTTTCCTTTTCTGCTCGATTTGCAGCCTGGTCAAAGGACTTTATGAAGGAAGGATGTTGGGCAGCGAGGGTGGAAGGGCCTTTGGGCTTTCCTTAGGGAATATTGCAATGACAGCAAAGACCTAAGAGCAGCCAAGAAAATTAACACTTTTCTTTCCAGACTAATTTAAAGGTAGTAGATAAAAACTGTTATAAAGATACTGCCGTTTATCTTCAGTTTGAAAATGGAATGTTTTAGTTTCCTTACTTCATGCATTTCTGATGCATCTCATTGAATTAAGAGAATGTCCATAACAGGAAAGACAAAAGATGTCTCTAGATATCCTGTTTTCAGCAGTAATCGACTACAGGTACAGGAGTGAAAAGGCAGAGCAACTTCTGTAGCTTGAGACATCTTATAGAGCAGGTCTAATTGACTTAATTGAGTTAGATGTGGTTGTGTTCTGCTGATTCTGCTGTACCCATTATTGTGATGTCTTATTAATCCTCCTTAAGTCTCACTTTGAAAAAAACACTTTTGTTGTAAAAAGAACAAAACAGAAGATAAATGTATTAGGTGGGCAAAGACTGCAGGCTGCTGACCTGAGGTCCTGTTTCCTTCTGTTCCCAAGTACCTGTAGCCAGACATCATTTTATTCTCCTCCTGTAAACTCAGGATTGGTTTTCTTTTCAGTGGTCATACAACACATAACCCTATCCAGTCATCTCTCATAACATAACATCATGTCTCTCATAATAACAATACATGCTTAAAGTAATGCAAATATTGCATTAAATAGCCTGCACCTGACCGATTCAGTTCATAGTACTGTATTTTACCAGTTAATTATCCCACCTCATTCACTTCTGTCACTCTCTAGGATAGATATTCTGTAAATAGACCAATCATTTCTGGAATTCACTTGTAGCATAGCAGCTGTGCCTCCACCTTCTCACCACGCCAAATTTTGATGGATTAGGAGCTGTATGTTCTGAAACTGAAAGTAATGGCCTGACTGTAGTTAAAACTCCTTTATTCTAATGATTTTCTTTGTTATTGAGATAGCTGGAGTGAGCTCACTAAAGCAGGCAGGAATATCTCTGCAGTGTTGAACAGCTCAGGGGCTGTCTCTCCCACCCAATGTTTCATCTGGCAGGTGCCTGTAGCTTCTCCTTGTGCCATCTGCATGCTCGGGCTGCTCAAAACCTAAGTGAATATATTCTGCTCATCTTTTTACTGAGAGGACAATGCACTTCAAGGGGAAAATATAATTTCACGATGGCAACATGATGGTAAAGAAGGTTGGGGTTTCACATTCTTCACTGTCTTCAGCCACTACTATCCCTTTCTTCCCCCACGTACAGCAGTTTATTAACCTGGCCAATTACCAGGCAGTAATTACCAGAGAAAAGATCACAGGGTGGCTGTTGGGTTGTTGTTTTTTTAAAAAAAAAAGATGGAGTGGGTGGGGGAGGGTTTATGTAACCCAAAAGATTTCACAAAATTAGGTTAGTGCAAAAACAGTTGAGTCAGCATCACTGAAGGAGCAAAAACATGTGAGAGGATGGAGAGGGGAAAGGCAGAAAACTCCTGTGCTGCTGTAAGGAGACTCGGAGGTGGAATCATACTCTGCAACGTTGCCGGGAGAATGAGTTGCTGGGGAGCTAGGAGGGTTTTGCTGTCTCTGAAAAGCCTTGAAACACTTTCCTGAGATGCTGTGATGCATTGTCAGGAAGTGGAAAAGCTCAGGGGCTTGAAAAAGAGAAAGGGCATCCCATATAGCTCATCACCCTATCACTGCAATTTGGTCTTGAATGTTGTATTTACTGTGCATTTCTACTCTGAGGATAGCAATGTCCCAGAAACAGGGTTTCCATCTGATTCCTTTTAGAAATTTTACTATATGAAAGATCCCACAAAATTATTTACCCTGTGTTTCCTTCGTATTATTCATTCAAGTTTTATTCTCTGTTGTTTTCCATTTCCAAGTGAAGCTGCAATTTTGGTTCTTGTGACCATGCTTGGATTTCACATAGGCAGTCTACACTATATGGCATCTGTAATTTTTCTGCAAAATGGCAATGAAGCCTTCTAATTCACCCTTGTTGCTCTCATTGCCCATCTCCAATGCCATAACTTCCTTGTGCCCCAGATTGCATTATATTTCTCACCTGTCCTGCCAGAGCAGAGCTGGAAATTCAATATTGCTCTTCAATATGTTTTCACCAAAATTGGTGGTGAGTGTAAAACACTGAAGTCCTTGTACTGAGCAAGTGAGTTCAATGCACCTTGTATTTGATTCTTTATGTTTCTTGTGCTCATAACAGTAGCAGGACTGCAGAAAAGATCTTGTGGTCCCCCTGTGGCACATCCTGAGGAAGGGAGCATGAATACTGAGCTGTTCAGCAGTGATTTCTCAGCTGGTTACAAATCGGTACCTTGATCCAGGATGGAGGCTTGGTGGTAAATCACAGCTTGCCCTGGTTAGCTTTAATAAGACCTATCTTTCCTGGGGAATTAGAAAGGTGCTTGCAAGGGGTGCAAGGTATCCATTATAGGAACTCTTTCCAAGTGTTATGATACATGAAGTACTTTGTGTTATTTAAATTGTTGTGAAAAAAAAAAAAAGTAGAAACTTTTTGTTATGACAGAAGTCCTTTGATCTCAAACATGGTATGATCTAAATATATTAAAGTTAACACTATGAATCCCCCTAGTTTAAATAAACATGTTGGAGAGTAGCGGTTATGAGCAAAGGTGTAGTAATGGGCCAGCTGCATGGCTGCCTTGTACTGGAGATATTGTGGGTTTGGGGACTGAGTGAGCAGGTGTATGGTGTCACCAAGACATCCTCACAATAGTTGGGAATCACTAAATTCAGCCTTAAGAAAGTCAATTAGAAAGTTCTGTTTTAGCCTGACAGTAAAGTAAGAAAATCAGGCTTCCACAGCAGTATGGAAACACCTCTCTTCTCTAACAGGCTGCTTCAGTAGTACCTTTAAAAGTAATAAACTGAGAGACAATAGAATTCTTGGAGAAAAAGCCATACAGTAAGTGTGACAAAAAGGCCACTTTAAAAAATAAACTTTCAAGACCCAGACATCTGTCTTCATCTGCACCTACTGGTCATGGAGACAGGCAATGGAGACAGGAGTGACACAGAATTGTCCCATCTGGGACAGAACAAGAAATGCATTCCCTGACTGAGGATCATTTTCTGAAATGCCCGACCTCCAGCCTTCTCAAATCAACACTAAGGAGAGTTAAATGTCATCATAAATTATATCTTGCATCAAATTTTTTTCCCGAATGCTATATACTATATGTAGATGTTGTTTCCCTCCATATGGGCATGAGAAACCTGCCTCAGCTGCAGTGAGCACTTAACTGAAACATCCTGAAGCAGGAGACTCCAGCTGGTTGAAGCTCTACTTATATATTCCAGCAGCTCATGGGACAGCAAAATTTGTGCATGACCATGGAAGCAAATGGGAATTAAAGACAAGAAATGCACTGGCTTTTATTCACTGGGAGCCAGACAAAAATCCAGATCTGACAGCCAGGCTTTGGATGGGAGGAGATGGAGGGATTTGTTGGCCAACAGTTGAGTCAGATGGCAGAAAGCACCAAACTTGCTCTTTTACTAATGTATTTCTGAAGGCCAAAAAAGTTTCTTCTTCCACCTGGGACCTTCACTTCAGAATGTCCCTTTGGCTAAAATTTGTCTTTTCAAACCAGCTATGCATGTATATTTTCTCTGAGGTCACTACAGCCAAGGAAAACCTTTTCACCTTTAAAGCAAACTGTAATTGTGTGTCTGGGAGAGGTGGAGGAGGGAATGGAGAAATGTATGGAAAGCTGGGAAAGATTTCTTCAGGATTTTCTGGGAAACTATCTCTATATGAAAAAATAGCATAATATTAAATTTTTCTAATTTTCTCTAATTTGTAGAGATGTTACAGCACTAACATACCTACCATTCTTAACTGTAAGCTCTACTGGAGGTTAAAAAGGATTGGACTAACTATTCAGTACTGCAAGATACATTGATCAAAAGACTAGTTATCATTTTTAGATGTAGCAGTAAAATATAAATATTTATGCATTTCATAACATTTCAACAATAAATTAGATTGCATTATAACCTACCAATTAATTTGCTTTAACTGGCAGTCTTACTGTACCACATAACAACTGTGAAAACATGCTCAGCAATGAGTAACCCAGTACATTTCTGCATGAAGAAAATATTTTTATAAGCATAATTACGTTTATTTTTCAAAGCAGGATAGCCTTTCTTGAGCTGTGGCGATAAGAAAGATTGTAGCCTGTGCAAGTGGAATTGAGTGGAAACCAGATTATAAATTACTGTGATCTAAATCATTTAACCATTCCCCTTTTTTCTTCTCCTTTCCTTAGTCATACTGTGATTCTCTTGCCTGAGAAAGGTTATTCATTGGATAAACACTAGTTTTTCATTCTGAAAGGCTTTTCACTGTTTTTATTTGCTATTGCAATTTTTTCCTTGTGAGTTACTGTTTAATATAAAGAAAAGAATATTTTGTAAGGGAAATATTCAAAGTATAGTCATTTGTGGGTGCTATTACATCAATGTCCTGGTTTAGTCCTGATTATGGTTTTAAATGAACAAGAAAACTTAGAACTTTTATCCATTTTATTAATTTTGCTTAGCAGGATGTGCTGGGACTGTGTAACGGGTGCTTAGATGACAGAAGTTTAAGATAACAGCTATATAATAAGCTATGTAAAATAAAATATTAAAGTATTAAAGGTAAGTGCTGATTTTTTAAAGAAATAAAGGTCTTGATGTAACAAAACCACAATATTTCCAGCAATGAGAGTTCTATAGAAATGCTAGGCATTGTCATTAGCATTAATAGTTTGTATATAGTTACTTATCATTAGAGTGTGCTGAAGTTGCCTTGTTGGATTTAAAAATTTATTTCATTAACACTGTATTAGGACTTAATTAGGAAATTAAATTTTAAATAAAACATTGGGAAAAATCTCATAGAAGTATAAATTATTGCCCTCACACTCCTTGCGTTAAGGACAGTCAGCTTCAGTATTAAAATTGATAAACACAATATTGCAGCAATTCTTCATGAACCTATGCTGTATATGAAATATTCTGTTTATAAAAGCATATTTCTAACAATTTTTACAAAATGTTTAAAAATCAATTTTGTGCAAGGAAGGAGTAGAAGCCTTATTATATACTTCATTGAATACATCAGACCTTAAATCTGGTCCTGTTTTCTTCAGTCAGCTATATGTGTCTTCAGCAGCAGTGGAAAAAATACAGCTTCATTTGTTCAAAAATTATTTCCATCCCTGCAACTGTCGTCTTTTGTTGTTAATTATCAACATCAAATTTCTGTTAGTAAAGCTAAACTGGCTGGAGCTCCTGCTCTGGTAAAATCTCTTCTAAGGGGAAGATGGTGATTCCCACCATGGAAATTCAGGAAGGTTCCAGACCACCTACAGGCAGTTTATGGCCAACCTGGTTTGACTTTTTCATGTTTTCAACCAGTGCCCATGCTGGGGAAGGCATCTTCTCAGAAGCACGTGGGCTCAGTCGCTGCCTCTCTCAAGAGACACCGATCAGACTGGCCTGATCAGAAGAATTGCACTGCAAAATTCAGACTTAAGCTGGCTGTTTTGAAGACAATGCAGTCAAATAAATTGATTCATTCCATTATCTGTCTTTTCCATAAATATATAATGACTGCTTTGGGGAAGCATTAGTATTCTGCTGCTGTGAGAGGTGGGACACCCACAAGCCCTGTGTGGAGTGATATATTTGCACACTGTTGGCTCATGAGCCATTTCTAAAAAAAAAGCAAAATGAGAATGCAATTAAAACTGGATTATTTTTTTTCTCCATTTTAACTGGTTCATTTAATAATACTGGTTGGAGAGACAGGGAGACAGACAATTGGTTATGCTGCTGCAGAGATCATGTTATGGGCACAAGGTTAGCTAGGGCAGCTAAAGTATCTTATAAGATTTCTTAAACTGTATCATAATGAAATTTATGACCATTTTCAATGGATCCCCTCAAAATCTTATGGTTATTGTTTCAGTTAATATTAGACAGTAAGTTTTGTGAAACTTGGCCACAGGTAGATCACAGCCTGCTGCCTCAGTGTTTAACCAGCCCTATAAATTCTGCTCGTAATTCTCTTGCATAGGTGACTAGAGGAAAACAGAAACAAGGCAAATGTTTTAAAAAATAAGAGTTTGGTGGTTCTCAACTTGTTTCTTCTCAAGAAAGTTTCTTGTGAATCATTCATTACTGCTGTAGGCCTGAGAGGAGGGAGAGACGCTTAGACTTTTTGTTGTCTTTTCCTTTGAAATGTAATCAATAAACCACATTCCAAAACATCATTCTAATCTCTGTTTCCACAACTGGAAAAAAACTTTTGCTGATATTTGTCACTTTTCAATGTTTCTGTGAAGCTTAAAATTCATAAATATTAAAGTAGAACGATATCACTTAAATGTATTCATTTCTCAACAAATATAGCTGCTGGTTATCACTCAAATAATTCATTAAGATTCAAAAATAGCTGCATTGCAAAAAGGGATGACATTTATTCAGTATGATATAAAATATAAAAACATCTAGATATCTACCCCTTGGAATATTGCGGGCCCTTGATTCTTGCAGAGAATCTTCAGTGCAATTTCCTTTGAAAATCTGTGCTTTGGGAGACCTTTGTACTCATTGACACTTTGCAAAATTTGCTTTAGAAAAGAGCCATGCTAGCTAGAAAATATAGCTCACTCCCATTTTATCTAGTTAAAAACTGGACTGGATTCAGTTCTTGTTTTGAATAGTGCTTTTCACCTTGAGCTGTCTCATTCTTATCCGCAAGTCCTCACCTTGCAATGCTCTTCCTCAAGAGCCTTGGTAGGGTGGGATGGGATG
>JAOXNG010000001.1:213387307-213398792 GCA_028566535.1 Scolopax minor
CCCCTGCCACATGTGAAGGGAACAGGTTTTGGTCCCTGAGGTCTGTGCAGGCTGCAGACAGTGGAGCAGCCACCCAAAGCCAAGGGTCTCACCTGATGTAGAAGCTGTTGACACCACAGCTGCTGATGAAATCATAGGACTTGTCCAGGGGTTCTTCCTGCAGGTACTGAGAGCTGTAGCTGTCCTCGGGCACCACAAGGATGTAATCCTGCAAAGCAAGGATGGGATGGGTGAGGTAGGCTCCTCAGCTGACGCAGTCAAAAACACACCTTGAACTTTCATCAGCTCACCCCTTGCTGGGACAGAACACAACCCACAAAGTGCCCAAGTATTGGAAAGATTGGGGACCACTCTCTGTTGATGTTTGTCCACCAGGTTCCATCTGATCTAATGCTCCCCAAATTCACTGGAGTAGAAAAAGGCAGAAAAGGGCAGCAGTGGCTGTGCTTCAGCAGAGGGGCATCAGGCACTGTCATCTTAAATGTCTAGATAAGGCGGCACCTGGGTTCCAATTCTGTCTTTCAGCCATTTATTCAAATTTTTATCAATCTTCTAGTCCTGTTCCCTGAGAATAATAAGTGCTACCTGCTCCCATGATAAGACCTGCCTGGACAATGCTATAAAATATTGCTGGGGCAGGCATACAGCTTATTCTGGATTATCACAAACTACACATGCAAAGCAACAGCTTCAGTTTCTGCCTTGTTTTGGTTTCAAAACCACACAGTGAAGGACAACTGTCATATGCAGATGTGAGTCCTGTCCTCAATTCTATACCTCTAAGGCTACAGATTGCAACTTTCTAGGGCAGTTTGGAAACCAAGTGATGGTGGGAAATATTCCTGTGGTCAGACAGTGACAGAAATCCTCAAGGACAAACTCCAGCCCCTCTTGAGCCATATGGCTGGAGCCTGGTCCAGCACTGCCCAGGAGCTTCCTGGAGAGACACTCACCAGCCACAGCTGCTTGCCCTCTGGCACTCGAACAACCACAGTCAGATCATTATCAGTAACATCCAGGACAACCTGGTCCTCAGAAACTACCAGGCTCCGGCACCCATAGCCGTGTGGGCAGAAAGTGGCAGTGGTCTGACCTGAAAAGACAACAAACCTATTGGTTCCCACATTTGGAACAGGGAAGTCAGACTTGTTTCATTTTTGCACTCCTCGGTGAGCCCACAGTTATTTTCTGGCACCCACTCCAAGGCTCCTACCTAGGAGCAGCTTCCCCCAGGTCCCTGCTCATCTCACCTTGCCAGATGCGCCCACCGTTGATCAACACCTCCACGGGGAAGGAGGGGTGGTTGGGCTGGTAGTAGTGCAGGATGAAAGCGTAGCGCCCCAGGGTCTGGATCCGACTGTTAAACACAACGGCAGCCTGGCCCAAAATGGGAGAACAAAGAGATAAAAAAAGGTATCTTACACCTCTACTCACAACCAGAGTGTTTCTTTTCATTATTGCACAAATTGTGCTCCTGTTGCACAACTGTCAGGTCTTGAGACTTTTGGTGAATCAACCCCCCCATGTCTCCCCCTTCTATCGGTGCCACCTGGAAAGCTTTTCCTGGGAGCCCAGAAAACCAAGCACCAAATGGCAGTTCCTCCATAGTAGTAGGACTGTGTGCTCTCCTTCCAGTTCCATTTCCTCTCCTACATCAAGAGAAATACCATTAAATTCAGTCAAATTCAACTACTTTAAAGCCAACATGGCTAAGTTCCCAGTGGATGTTGTTAAGAGTAATGTGTCCAGAAAGTTATTTTTTCAGGACCTAGCTATATGCCAAGGATATAATACGAGCCACATGTGGAAAAAAATGAAGTTAGTTTTAGATATTCTGGGCTTATACGACTCCTTTTTAGCAATGCAGAGTAATTGTAATGCAGATTAATTATTCATTTTGATAATGCTTCAGACTTCCAAAGGTGAAATGTCAAAGGACAGAGACCAGAATCAAGGACAGATGGTGATGGGTTTGGGAAACCCATGCCCTTAGGTCTGGGTCTACTTTCCCCACTACTTACACAACTGCCATATTAGCAATTTCAAATCAGTTTTTTCCAATGCTGTGAGTTTGTTTTCAGAGGCCGCCACATGATTGTCAGTTAACACAAATTAATCCATATAGAATGGAATTTAAGTTAGTGACGTTGAATTTTAAATTCACCATTAAAAGTGATGGTAGAACAAGAGTACAATCCTTTAGTGGGCAAATTTAGGCCTCACCTTTCAATATAATTTCCTGCTCTATTTGTGCCTCTTTTCACTTACTTGTTTGCAGGAGTAAATAAGTTATTTACATAAGTAAAAACGCTACCCAAGAGCCCAAAATTCATAATATTGTTAGAAAAAACAAGAACTTTTACGCTTCTGTTGTAGGGTGGTGTTGGTGCCTGTCCACACTGCACGTGTGTCTGAAGGAGGACTTAGTGGATGTCTGAAAGTGGAGGAGAAAGTGGGAGGTTCTGTGGTGAGAGACCCTGCATGTATCTGCAGGGACAGCAGGGGTCTGTACACTGAGGATAACGATACCAGGATCATCAGGTATCAGCAGTAAAAGATGGAGAGATAGAAACGCAGCTCCCATTTATGAACAGTCGGGAAGCTCATTGTGAAGAGGCTAAAAATGTACAGTGATTTTATTAGAATTGACATTTTCATGTAATCAGAGAATACAGTGCTGGAGCTTAAAGAAAAGCTCAAATAATGCGAAACTCAGGGGAGATTTGGAGAGACAGCAACTGTGTTCCCTTTGGAATGTCTCTCTCGTTGTGTTAAAGCAGTTACATGAAGGACTACCTTCAATTCAGCACAGACGTTCCTGTGTTCATGTTATTTAATATGAAACTAAGCTGCTGCTTTGATGTAGTTGTTTGTGAATCATTGATAATATAAAAGTTTTATATTCATAAATGATGAGTGTCTAGGAGTGTGTGATGGCTGGGTTAGGTGATTTTAGAATTTTTGGCAAATACAGGACTTTTAATTTTTAATGCATAGCCAGGTTGGTTGTATTACCAACTCTTTAATATTTAGGTTAAACAATAGGAAATCATCTAAGTGGAGACTTAGTCATCATTAAATAATTCAGAAATAAGAATTTTTTTAAAACAGTTCTGTTATACTGCATAACAAGTAACTAAGGTTTTCTACACCAGCTTTTGTTCAATAATGTTTATTATTACTTACTGGTTTGGAACTATATTACAAATTTGACAGAATAGACAAGAGGATAATAGTGACGACTGGGAAGTACTACTATTCTAGGGTGGAATCCGGGTTAAGGCATGTGCCTTTGGGTACGTAAATCCAGAATGTTCTTTTGTGCCTTATATACCCTACTGGGTGCAGAGGGAACACTGTCCTTTCCATCCTGCTCTAGTGTGGTCTACATTTGGCAACTGAAAATAAAAGGAGTCAACAGGATGGGTGAAACACTTTGTCCATTCAGGGTGCTCTTCAACTGTCTGCTGTTGAAGCAGATGTAGATGACCACAAGGGTTCTCCTGGCCAACTGGGGATGTGTTTATTGAGTTAAGGTGTTTATATGGCTGAAAGTCCAAGCAAGTAAAATGACATCATTGCTGACTTGAGATTTATGTCAGTCTAGGATTTGTGTGAATTTTCACGTCTAAATCTTAATTTAGATGGATCTTTTCCATGGGTAGCACTTGTCTATTATTATTCTTTCACAGTCTTTTTTAATAGATGATGGTGGAAAGGGTCTTTGCAGTATTTTAAATTTAAATACCAATCTCTGATCTGTTTCTCAGTTTATCATTTAAAATTAATAGGATATTTGCCTACTGCATAGAAGACAATTGAATAATTCACAAAAGCGAGCCAGCCTTCATATTACTAACGCATAGAAAATGGGCACAACTCATAATGTGTTAAATAATTTCTGTGCTATCTTCTCAAATATACGAATGAAGTTTATACCTACACTCACAAGGGAGAAACTTCAAGCCTCTCTGAAGTGCCAAAGCTGCATAAGCAATGTTAGTGAAAGTGAAATTTGGTACTTGTGATTTCAGTTGTGTTTCTTTAAACCACAGCTTTTGGGAAAATGAAAGGCTTGAGGAAAATCACTTGATAACTGGAAGCTCCCAGAGGATGCATTATATCTTTCCCACATGCTGCTGTCTGATATAACTTGACAGCATCAACACTGCTGACGGGTGTAAAAAGAGGATTCTGGAACAGAATGTATCCCCAGAACAGGAATTGTCACTGATTCAGGCTTTGAATAAGGAGACCTCCAGGAACTGTCCTTTACCCACAGACTTCTGTTTGGGAAAATGCTGAGTCTCCCTTTACCTTTCTCACTGACTTATAGAGAAAATGACAACATTATCATGTATAAAGATGATTATTGTATCACTATAGCCTGATTCTGGTGATACAGTTATGATTTAACATGCTGAGAACATATTTTCCCTCCATAAAAACTGGCATATAGAGAGGAAAGCAATTTGTGCATTATCCACGCATTAGATCTGGGAATATTCCATGAATCATATTTTTTTTCTTTTATCCTTGATGAATTTAAAGAAGTTAATGTTGTTTCTTCATACTTCTCAAAGGTATTTGACTAGATCGTCTAAAATCATTACTTACAAAATTAAAAGCACACAGAATTACCAACAGCACAGATGACTTCTGGTGCTGTTTGCTGTGTCATTATGCCCTGTATATCTTTATTTTAATGTATTAGCATCTGGTTTGGTATTCTCAGATCAGTTCTTGGGTATCTCTTTTTACTTACAGTGACAGTGGCAATAAAATTTCCAATCATTTTAAGATTGGATTTAGAGAAAGTTAAATAAATAGAGTCTGATTTACAATGACTCTCAAGAGAGAAAAAAAAAAAGGTTGGGTTTGGGGGGTTGGTGATAAATCAATGGCCATGTTTTTAACAATTTTTTCCTGAAATCCCTTTTAAATTATTCAGGCTGGTTCTCCTATTGAAATATCATCAAATATTTGATAACTAATAGGCTGCTTTTGAAATGTATGGAGCACAGCCTTCAGAAAATATTGCCCAAATCATTAAAGAATGATTTCCCCTTATTACACTGTCATATGTTTCTTCTGCTTAGCAATCGTTACGTGGCTATAAATCAGAGAATCGCGGAAAAGGGCATGTTGGAAGGGACATCATCTGCTCCAACTCAGTGGCTAAAGCAGAGTCTTAGATCATGGCTCTTCTCTGGACTCTCTCCCATTTCTAAATGTCTCTTTTGGTCTGGAGCGGGGTTAAATCTGGGCATGGTATTCCAGCTCTGGCCTATAAAGTGCAGCTTACAGGTAATATAGTCAAAATCCCAGTCAAAACCAATTCAGCAGAAGCAGGTCTTTCAGAAAACTAATGCCAAAAGCTGGTTTCTTACTGAAATTTATTTAATTGTATGTTTTTCCTTTGATTTTCAAGCAGATATATGATGAGAACTGCTTTCTTTATGTATGTGGCTGGGTTTCATTGGTTTTATTTTCAATGTAATTGATAGAGTTGTTCAGATCCACTCATCCTGTCGTTTATAACTTGCTTCCATGAGTGTTCCTTGACCAACAGTTTTATCTTTTTACTTACATTTTGGATGCTGATGTAGGGGTTTTTTAAGAAAGGATTTACTGGATGATACAAGCCTTCCAGCTGCTCTGCATTTGTCCACTAATTACATTGCAGTGTTTCAGGAAAATGGTTTGCTTTTCTGCACAGCCCTTCATCTAGGGGTCTTAAGGCATTTTACAAAACCCCAACAGGCAGTTTCTCATCCATGCAGATGAGATAGCTAAGCAACAATTTGTGTCACAGGTGAGAAAGCTGAAGTAGTGGGAGCGTATGATTTGGAATGAAAAGAGGAATAGTTCTAGCATTTAGTCTGATTTATCTGATCTCTTCCTAGATACACTGTGCACTGAGGGACAACACAAAGCTGTGCTGTCTTCCTTACAACTTTTTCTATACTTCCCTCATGCAGCCTGTAGCCTGTCCTCATGTTGATTCTGGGTCACCCTGCAGTTCAGGACTCAACATCTCCTTGGAATGAATCCCCCATGGGCAGAGTGATCAGACTGAGAGTCAAGGAGGGAACATCAACCTTTACTAGCCCTTCCCAACTTTCCAACCTCTTCTCTGGCCACCTGCTTTCTCTCCCACCTCCTTCAGTTTCTTCCAAATCCCCTGCTGCCTGACTGTCTCTAACCCATGAGACAGCCCCGATCTGGGCAAGATGGAGCTTGCAGACCATCCCATGACATGGTGAGACCACGTTAGCCACTGTGAGATACTAAAAGGAACCATATTCACACATAAAAGATATAGGGCCATGAAGTCCTAAATATTCTCTTTACAGCCCTGATGATCACACTGGATGGAAGGTGTCACAAACTCCTAAGCATCTTTAAGTACCTCATGGCTATTTCAAACCTTTTCTTGGCTTCTTCCCAGGTAGGTTACAGAGCATTTCCAAAGTTCGTATATGACATATCTTGGGTTGCTTTTTGGGTTTATTTTGTGTCGTTGGTTTTTTTATTTTTAAATTAACACATTAAAATACTAAAAGTGGCATTTTAAAAACTAAAGTGCAGATTAGTGACTATCATGAGAAAGTCTTAATTTTTCAAAGGCACACACTATTCATAAAAGCACTGATGTCAGGGCCAGATTTCAAATGTCAGAATTTGTAGTGACATACCTAGCAACACCTTACCTCAGTAGACTGAGGCCTTCAAAAATATTTTCTTCTAAGTTTGAGTGCTGAAATCCTATGAAGTTTGGGGTTTACATACCCCTTCAAGAAAATGCTCAGTATAGGCATCACTGTATCCAAATGCAACACTGCTCTTCTCCTCTTTAGAATATGTAAAACTACCTGAAAGTTCTTGGAAGTATTGTCATACTTAAAGATGATTGCTCTGCAGTACAGTCTCCATTTCATGTGGATTATCATCAGGCTACTTTAATTTGTGGACTCCAAGGAGGGAGAAAAATTAGGTGCTATTAATTAAATATTACATAGAGGAAAGTAACCACCATGAAAATAGATATTAAGAGCTTTTTTACAGCTTTTCACAGAATTTTCTTTCACAAAGACTGTGCTCTGGCCACATATGGAGTAGTTTCATCTTTTCGGCTTGTAACCATGAATGTATACATGGTGCTTAAAGCTTTGTACCTTTATTGATATTTGCATCGACACTGATACATTTAGATAAACCATTCATTATTTTTCTTAATCAATTAATACGATAATGTTGGATGGACTCAGGTCATTTTCTTCACATAAAAGATGATATTGTATATTACTTCTACAGCTGCATTATCAAAAATTTCTACTGGCAAACAATTTATTGGGAAAAAAATATGGCTTGCTTCTCTTCATGAAATGTTTGCAGTCAGATGACAGTGTTTATGAATTTTTTCATACTTGATACAGTTCGGTGAACAGATTTTTGCAATCACTGGGTAGCTCTCTATTGTTTGCCAGCTAATGACAGGAGGTGTTCAGGCAATTATATGAAATTCACTGCTTGATTTTTATGGCAGGTCATCTCTGTATCCTGGTATTGTTGGTTTTTCTTCACTAAGCTCATTAAGTAGCTAGCTTAATCCTTGTTTAGCTTGCATCCATCTCCAGAGGCAGCTGAGGGCTTCTCAGGACAGTAAGATTCATTTCTGCTGCTCCACAGTGAAAGGAATGGGACTGGGGAATATCCAAGCTGCTCCAGCCATGGGATGGGAAAATATTGGAGATAAAAATGGGACCAGGCTAAAAATCCAGTGAGAAAAACCCTGCAAAATTGCATTTTCTGTTCTAGTAAGAGAAGTAAATAGTGTCTGTGTGAGGGAGAAGAAGGACCACAAGTACTACTCCTTACAGCTGTAATTCCTGTGCTTCAGATTTTCATCTTTCTCTGTCTCAGCACCAAGTAGGGTGAGATCCACAGCTATGGAAACTGAACTGTGGTGAGGGATGAGGCAGATGAAGAGGAATAAAACATGGCACTGTAGCAAAGGTGAATCTCAAGAGCGGGGACAATGAGAACTCAGCTCCCCACCAAAATCAGGATCGCAGTACTAGGGACAGTGTTGTTGGTACAGACTCCTTGCTCTGGGATCCACTAACCTTTTACTGAAGCTTCAGTGAGGGCTGCATAAATGAAGACAGGCAGAAAAGCCATGTGGAAGCGTATTTTTCATGGGAGCAGATGGGAAACAAGCCTATCATAACTTATTGTGCATAAACATATTTTTAGTTTCCTACTATTGTTACAAGCAAATGAATGACGTAATCCTTCCCCCTTTCAGCTAAGTTGTCCTCGTTTTCTGCACAGACATAGTATTTGTGGAAGTCCTATTTCCTAAGAGTACTTGAGGAAAGTCGTAACTCCTGTGGGAATTTGGAAAGATCCGGGGTCTGCCCTGAGCAAAGGGGGTGCTGTGCTTGTGGCACCACGTAGCCTCACAGGTTGTGGCTTGATGTTGGAGGGAGTAGGGCTCTGTGTAGTGGACCAAACTCCCTGCTGCAAGATGATGCAAAATACTGATGCCCTGTAAGCCTGGGCTTCTGATTCAGTCGTATTCAGAAAATTTGACTGGATTTGTGTTAGTATGACCCCCTCTGTGCCTGAGTCCTAACGATGCCAGATCAAATATCATCTGTCCTCCCACAGCAGGCATAAAGCCAGCAACAACTCATAACAGCAGCAGAAAGTCTGTAGCACAATCAGTAGCTGGTTGGTTGGAAAGGTAACTGTTTATCTTCTCTTGCTCCGTAATCAAATTCAGTTGGTGATAGTGCAGACATCGTGGGATTGCGAATTTTGTGGCTTTTTTTTTTTTCTTTCTTGCATTTAGTTTTCATCACACAGACAAGGTATACTTCATGCCCCTATCAGGTATATTAGATCGTTGAAGTAAATTTTGGGGGGGGGCGCTATACATGCACTCACATTAAATATTACTTAAAATACCAGACACAAAACATCCTCTGAGCTTACTGTATCAAGTTCAGTGACAGAGGTTTAGTAGCATGTATTCATTTAATAGAACTCAGAGATTTAGATACCAAATAACTGCTTGGGCATATTTGGTCACATATTTCTCTTTCTTTCCTTGCCTTCCAAGTTTTACTGGGATGCCTGAGCCACAGCAGGTCCAAACAGGAGGGGTTAACTGAAGGAAATACTGCTTCAATGTCTGATCAGAATCTTTTGGTAGCAGCTCCCCAGCTGAAGAGTTAAGCTGAAAAAACTGCAGCTCTAAGAAATCTGCAAGCAGTAAATATTAGAAGAGAGCAAAGATGCCAAGAAGACCAGTCCATTTTCTAATGAAGGCATGCTGGCAAATCAGATTTTTTGCTTTTTGACCAGCTCTGCTTCTCCCCAGGTTTTTATCTAGATGTGTCTTTTTTAGTCTGTCTTTGACTTACACGAAAGGAGAGGAATTATGCTTAAAGGACACATTTGTTTTTCTAATTCCCAATGTGAAACCAGGTTTGCACTTGACTTTCCACTGTGCTTTTATGTATTTAATTGCACTATGAAATTCAATACTTTGGGTTTGTTTGAAATCATAAAATAACTCTCATCAATGAGTCTTTTTGCTTTGCTTCAGTCACAGCATGTGTATGATTTAAAAGTTGCACCACCCACGTTGTCCAAAATTTTGCTATGCACAGATGCTCAGTAAATTGCATACCTCCATCTGTGGCAGTATAATTAGCTAGAAGAAGGTTTGAATTTGGATTTAATGTATTGTATTCTGATTCAGATTGAAACTGTTTTCATTCCTCTGAATTATGGGGGTGGGGGTTCTGCCATTGAATACAGTCAGCTCTTAAATTTAAAATCTTTCTCAGTTTAAGCTGAGAAATAAATTAATCCCATTTTAAGTAGCAAGAACTGCAGTGCCCAGACCTCCTAAACATCCAGTAATTCTTCAAAGACTTCATACGTTCATATGTATGTGTAATGGATATGTTGCCTTTTCACATGAAATAAGCATTTGAAAATTATGCAAGTACAGTAAATATCTGATAAATATATTTCTAGAAAGTAAATGGGTAGGTGTTTGCCATAATAACCATAATTGTTAAATTTTCAGTAACAATTTTTATCTGAACATTTCAAAAGCTTCTAGCAACTACAGAGCAATGAAATTTTAGAAGAAGCCTGCAAAATTGTTATTTCAGCAAGACAGGGAGCAAAAGGACTGTCATTTGTCCAAACTCAGCAAAAGTAATAGAAAGAAAATTCAGGCATCCTGTTCCACAACAATTTTTTATCCCCTCAAATAACACTTATAAGAGAAAAAATACTAAATGCTATTTAAAAAAAAAAATTCTTCACAAGAAGCTCTTACTGTAGTTGCTTATTAGGTTAGGTGCAGTGTGCTGTAATAAAGTAATGTTTTTCTGAACATAGTAATCTTGAGATTTTTAGTTATCATTTTTCTTGTTCTTATTTCCTGAAAAAATAGATATATATTTACAAAAATCCTGTAGATTTGTGCCCCTGCTGGAACCATACTGAAGATATAATCAATACTGGTATTTGACTGCTGCAAACATACACTTTGCTTTTAGAGCAGCCTGCAAATTCTAATATCTACCTGATCCCCATCAAAGCAGCATGCACTGCATTTATCATCCAGGAAAACATTCAAGTCAGACTCTGTTCTTTATAACATTACTCACATTTGGTACTGTTTTTGCCCAGTCCTAAGTGCACAGTCAGTCTTTCTCCAACAGAACCGAGGGGTAAAAAATCAGCTCAGTTAACAAGAGGTGAAACTCATTGTGGGGAAGAGTGCAATAAGCAGCCAACTGTGGTATGGGTTTGCAAGAGTTCTGCCAAGAAAAACAAGAATAACAACTCATGTTAGCTGTCACAGTTCTTCAAAACTGAGGTAACTAGGCGTAGAAAAACTTACAGATCTGAAATAACAGTCTGTGCATCTGATATTAAAATTAATCCCTTTAGGATGTAATATCCTCTGAGTTGAGGACAATATTTAGAACATGATTTTGAAACCAGGTGATATCCCCTCCAACAACGGTAGTATCTGCTTCAAGTTCTTCCAAACTTCAGGGAGTCAATGAGGTGCACCGGCTTCTCCTGCCTGATGTTCCCACCTGCCTCTGTGCTGCACTACTCAGCTTTCCTGCAGTGCAGCATCCTGAGCAAGCTTCATGAGGGCACTTCCCTCTGTGCTCAAAGACAGGTCCCACAGCCTGGCCTTAGCAGACTCCAACCTGACAATTTTCTTTGCAGACCAGTCCACTGTCATCTTCTTTGTAAACAATTCCTTATCCTTCTTTCAGTTCCTGCATTAATCCTCGCTCTCCCTAGGTTCCTGAGAAGCAAAAGGATAACTTTATTGTAAAAAAAAAAAAAAAAAACACGAGAGGCAGGAATGCAGCTGGTAATTTGTGCTAGCCAGTCTTTTTAGCTTTGCGGACTTGATGAAAGCACCATCTCA
>JAOXNG010000001.1:213398892-213411776 GCA_028566535.1 Scolopax minor
CTCTCCCTAGGTTCCTGAGAAGCAAAAGGATAACTTAATTGTAAAAAAAAAAAAAAACACAAAAAAAAAAAAACCACAAAAAAATAACCAAGACAAAAGTATTACCTTTTTGGGTGAAATATCTCTCATATTTCTGTCTCCAGTTCCCCTAATTATGTAAAATGATTTCACATTTTTTGCCTCTTCTCTGTTTTCACTATCTCCTCTAATATACATAGAATAAGAGCTTAGTTCTTATCAATAAAGGCATTTTCAAAAGCTAAACAGAAGCCTAGAAATGGAATTCCCAATGAGTGGTTGCTGCAGAACAGGTATGGCATGTACCAACTGTGCAGTACCTCGGTGGGATTCTGGTGCTGTGCTGGACCCGCAACTATTTTGTATAAGAGCATCACAGCTGTTACCGCTCAGTACATGAGGCACATGTGTCACATTCCATACCTGGTCATATTCTAATGGGTGATTCAGTTATTTTTAAACTTTGAAAATAATTCTGTTCGGAGACAATTTGGTAAAAGTCAATAATTTCATTTCAAAGAATAATTTATGTTGGAAAGGACCTCTGAAAATGATCTAGTCATCTTTCTGCTCAATGCCCTTACCTTCAAAATGAGATGAGGTCGCTCAGAGCCTTATGCAGGTGGTTTGAGAGATCTCCAAGGGCAGGAACTATACAAGCTGTTCCATTTTTTGACTACACCAACTGACATTTTTCCTTGTACTTAGCTAGAATTCTCCTTGCTGCGCCTTGTGTCCATTTCCTCCTGTCCTGTCACTGAGTAGCTCCAAGAAGAGTTTGTCTCTGACTGCTTTGTATCCACTTATTTGGTAGCTGAAAAAAGCACTTAGGTCTCTTCTCCAGCTCAACCTAACCCAGCTCCCTCAACATCTCCTTGTATATCATGTTTTCCTGCTCTCAGCCCTTTTTATTTATGTCCTTCTGCTCCGGTCAGGATTCCAGATTCCTCATGAAGCTGCATAGCAGGGATTAATCCCTTTCCTTAACTCACTTGCTATTCTCTCAATAGTATAGCCCAATACGTAGTGAGTCTTCATCACAGGAAGGGCTCGTTTGAGGCCTGACAGCACCATTTAATTGTCTTTTGTGCTTTCCATTACCTGAAGTTGAGAATGAGGGTATTCTGTTTTAATAGATTGATGAAATACAGGTGATGGCAATGAGATGGTTGGGGGTTTTATAGGATAATGCAGATTGCTGTTTTTCAGGTATTTCAAGTATGATTTTGCAGTAAGGTCACTGATCAGCTTGTAACACAGAGTGGAAATTTCCCATTTCAAACATTTAGATGCTTGGCAAGGTATCCAGAGCTTTTCTTTTGATATATAGTGTTACTGAGTTGCAAGCAGCCTTTTGATGCTTGTTTGCTAGGAACTGGGCAAGCACACTTTTCGATATGAGTAACACCTGGTATTTTCAAAGTTATAGCATTAAACCTAAATCAGTATTCTCGCTTGATATCACAAATTCTGTCTTCTTAATTATTCATCTGTATAATAATACATCAACTCAGTACTCTACCATGTCAACACATCAAATATTCTGGTTGCTGCTGAATTCTAGCATCTGCTTTAACTTATCTAACTTTTCCTAAAAAATCCTTCTGGACCAAAATATACAATATTTGTGTTAAATACATAAGATCACATTTTTCAGAAAGATTGTAAAAAAGTAAAATCCAGCAATTTCTCATCAGTTTTTCAGGTTTGAAAAACTTCATCTTTCTTTCATTCTTGTTCAGGCTCCAAACGTTACAAATCCCCAAACAAATGATGTTATAATCTTCAATGATGGCTGAGTGACTTAATCTGACGACCTCTAAACTTGAGTTTTGGAGAAGACTTCCTCAGCGTTTTGGAGCTATTTGTGGTTAATCGTATTAAAACAAAATGGGCTTGCACATTATCTCATATTACGTACTCCTGTAGGTTTAGAAACAACCGTAAGACAGAAGTGTGTTCAACATCACCACTGTGTGAAACAAACAAGTAGAACATAGTTGCACACCAGCTGAGTTGTATTTACATTTATGTTTAGATAATGAGGTTCTATGCTACCAAGTGTTGGGTGGACAAATCTCCCATGTAGAAGTTCCCGCTCCTTAGTTCCCAGTCATATAACATAGAAGGGTAGAAGAAACAATAACCACTCAGGTTAACACCTGATCCAGAGGTACTGAGAAGCCTGCATGCGTACATTATCTATCTATAAGCTCTGCTACGCTCACCTGAGTTTGACATATTGTTCCTATGATTTTTCAGGTCAGCTTGTTGAGCCTGCACTAAAGCACATGCTACCTCTGTTAGTGGTACATGAACAAGTTGCACAAGGCTGTGTGGGTGGCACACACATCTCTGATTGACCTGTAGATTGATCCTGGAGGAGTGTTGGCCGAAATGTGGAGTTCAGGGCATGCCTTTGTGAAGCTTTTCTCACTGGAAGAAGTGATAGTTGGACTGGACAGGTTTGGACTGAGGGCTTCATTTCATTTCATTTCACTCATTATGTTAATCTCTTTTCCCTTTTCCTGTGACAAGTAGGAAATCAGATAAGATAAACTGTGACAGGTCAATGCAGGTTTAGAGAGCTCTGACTGTGAATTGCTGCAAATGAGAAAGTAGTATGCAGTCAGAACAAAATACTCCTACACCTTCTGCTCTGCTCTTCCCATGTCATGGTGATGGGCAGAAGGAAGGATGACATCCTTCATGCTACAGGAACAAATGACAGAAGTGCAAAAGAATATAGCAGCCTTGTTTTTAAAAATACATTAAATTAATTAATTACCAGCTCTAAGTGATGTCTTAATTCCATGATGTTGGGGGCATCTGGGGCTACTGTAACAGATAATTAAATTACATATGTGTATAAATGAGTACTTGTATCTCACCTTGGTTGAACTTGAGACAGTCTTTCAGACTGCAAAGCAGTGCAGGATGACATCCATTGTAAGGGGCTGAGCTGCTCTGTGGAGGTGCTGAGAACATTCCCTTTCAGAGCACAAAAAGGATGTCAAAATTGCTCAGCCTTCTGCAGGATTTTGCCTTGAAACTCCATACCTCTAACAGATTGACAAGCAAAATAGTAGAAAAAATGAGTGGGGAGTTGCCATGGTGATCACAACATCTGATAAAATAGAATTGCTCCATAAAGCAACCATGAACCAGAATACAAAGATGGCATTTATTGTGACCAAAAGTCCAAATTCCTAGAAGTCTTGCCTCATTGACTGTCAATATATTGATAGTTGGTTTTTGATTTGATGTCCATCTTTGATATGACTTCACACTCAAAACAGTTTTTTTGTTTTGTTGATTTGAAAACTGAAATCTGAAAACTGTGTGGAGATAGTAACCAAGCAGATACCTGTCAGCATGTGGCTTCCTCTCTGCTGCATGGCTACAGGTACTGGATTCCTTTTCTACAGCTTTGGAAAGGCACAGTATGGAGAAATGGGTTCTTTGGCTCAACCAGCTTGCCACATAAAGTCATGGAGAACCAAGGCGAGAAATCATCTATTTGTCTCTTCCTGGTTTTTTGGGTTTGTTTTTGGTTTTTTTTTGTGTGTGTGTTTTTTAATTTTTTTTTAATTTGTCCTCTAGATTTGCCTGGCTAGATTCAGAAGCAGAGAACTAAGAAAAGGCAGACTCCCCATTCTTCAACAGAACAGATTTAAGCTTTTTTGTCTGCTACTATACAGAGGGTGTTCAGTCACCTTTAAAATAATTGTCTCCTAAATATGTAGCTAGTGCAACTCCTAAATCTGTTGCTAAAATTTTGTTAGACATCAGACTTCGAATAACTCTGAAAATAAGATTTAATTTGTTTGATCTCAAGATCTCAAATTAGCTGCCATTCTGTTTATAATGACTAATCTGAAGTTTGCTGTTGATTCTGCTTGCAAATCTCACAGAGACTCCAGTAATAAGCAGAGAGACTCACAGCTACAGTCTGAGACAATGGAATGACTAATCAGACCATCAGTTAAAGTCAACATAACATTACATGTAAAACTGGGAAGATCTTGCAAACTCATTGAATCTTATTTTGGGTAAATGCTATAATATATTATTATAGCATTAAATTGATGTCTATATGATTATCAACAGAGAGATTCTCATAGCCTAACCTCACTTAAGGCTTGGTCATTTTTTTTTTTGGTGGGGACATCAGTGACTGTCTTCTAAGACACAGAGAAATGTCAAGTGCACTTGTGGGAGAAAGTGTTGTATTTTCCATTACCTGACACAGCCATCAAGCACAAGGAAACAGGTCTGACACAGAATTAGATTGGCAGACTGGACTATTGCCAGTCTTTATTTTTTGTCCCCATTCATTCCAAGTGCTGGGATCGTAATTGCAAACTGACTTTTTGAAAGGCACTGAATCATCACTATCTATTCCACTTCTAAATCTTATTTTTGTATCACTAGAGAGCCCTTTTGAAGTATCCTTGCTTCTGGTTCTGTGCTCTTAGTCTCAGTGAGCTTGGGGTTTGTTTGTTTACTGCAATTAGGCGATGATTATGAGTTATGAATAAAGTCTAGGCAGAAAAAAAGGATAGAAATTTTTTTCTTTTTGGTAAATCAGAAAGTGCACATTGTTCTTTACGTTAGCATATGATTCAGTCAAGAAGGCAGAAGTTTCTGATTCAAGATCTGAATCAGACCGTAGGTATCCATGAATCTCTTATGTTTCTGTATCAGCTTTAACTAGTTTACAGATGACAGGAAAATCTAGCTGTGATGGCTTAGCAAACTAAAATTGTTTGTCAACTAAATTGCATAAAAAAAGACATTGCCTCTAACATTAAGAAAATGAGGAAATAGTAAAAACCTTAATGAAGATATAATTGATAGAATTACTTATTTCTTTGAATACTTTCTTTTGGTTAAAATGTAGTTAGCCCTTGTTTTCAGTGAGATACAGGCTAAGCAGACATACTTGTGCATGCTATGAAGAAGAGTAATTTTAGGGGGTGATTTGAGATTGAAGACATTTGGATGTCATGTGAAATCAGGCAGCTTGTCTCAGTCAGGTGTTATGGGAGAGGTAGTTGTGGAAAAGCTCTGTATGCTCCCTAGGAAAGGGAAATGGAGGAATATTAAGTCCTAAAGAAAAAGTATGAGGAGGAACAAATTACAGAAAGGGAATAATCTGAGTATTAAGACATGATGTGGCAAAGCAGATAGAAAGGAGGGAAAGGGAGAGGAGAAAAGACATATGGGGGATGCAGCTCTTCTCCAAGCAGATGTCAGATGCAGATCCTGAACCTTACTGTGTGTCTTTAGTGGACACACAAATCCCATGTGGGTCCTGGCCCTTCCCACCCCTCCAAATAAGCTGAACTCTCTGCTTAAAGACTCCTTCTTATGAGCTGGTAGGAAGCAAAGAGAAGGAGCAGGCAGAGGCCAGCTGAGGGCTGGTCCTGCAACGCCAGTGGAGCTACAATCCACTGATACAGTCTCTGCAATTAATTTCTCACTTCCTGTTTGTGTTCATTAGCAATGATAATTTTCCTCTTTCCTTTCTCTCCACTAAGTTCACCTAGAGCTGGGTACCTTCCAATAAAACCCTTGAGTGAATCAGAGTTATAAAATTTTCAGCCTTCATGGGGAAATACAAAGATCAAACTGCAGACAATGAGAGTCCTCCCCCCTACTTTATGCTGTGCCAATTTATGACACCACAAGGCAGCCTTTATTGTTCACCTAAGTTCATATTTTGTCATTTCATGAAATTAATCCTTTCATGATTGCTAATTGCTTTGTTTCTCATTAATTTTCTTTCCTGGAGGACAAGAAACAGTATTTTCAAATTCACAAAATTGTTATTAATTGCATAAGCAGGATTGCCTTTTCCTTAGAAACTCTCCTGATTATATCAACCATACTAGTTACTAGGTTCTTCTGGGAACTAAGTTTTCTTCTGCATACTTTTGAGATCAAAAAACTAGAAAGCAAAGCTAAGAAGAAGACACTAGTAATTACAACTGAAGATCAAAATATTGAAAAATCATAATAAAGAAGAAAATTCCCAAGTAAAATAGGTCAGAATTTTTAAGGACTTTAAAAATGAAATCTCAATTAGCTGAAACTGGGTCTTTTTGGGAAAATGTACCACTTTCAACATACTTCCAGAAGTTTCTCTGATATATGAAGTAATACCAAGAGCAGCAAGAAGAAAGAAACACAGATTATAGTACTAATCTCCTCTAATTTGAGCTGTATAAAATAAAGGTAACTTAGTTATTTAATTTTCTTTTGCGGACATTAGAGAAATAAGCAACCACATAGTGCATTTCTACTCATTCAACTTGTATGAAACACATCCAAGTCTTGTTTTACAAATTGCCCCAAAGATGCCAGAACAACTAGTTTAAGTCTCAGCAATGCCCAAGGAGCAAATCCAACACAAACATAAACTTCTTTAGAAAAAGACAATAAAGAGAAAACATAGGAAGAATTGTTTAGCTGTTTTCTGTGGATGATCTTTTGGAGCTGGCCTCCTAGAGTGGAGAAGCAGTGCTAATGTACCTTGAGGTGTGGGAACATGCAGACAGAAGCCAAGGTCACAGTGGCTGCGCTGGCCACCCCAAAGCAATGGAGTAGCAGCAAGCTCTACCTCAAAAGCTGCAGAGGAACATCAACAGAGCACTGTGGACAGGCAAATAATCCTTCCTCTTGGAAGCACTGGTAGATACCGAGGTGGAATAAGACTACCAGCTGTTACTTCAGAGCTGGTTCACATCTGGCTGACTCACAGAGCTTCAGAGCAAGTAGGGGCCTGTCATAGAGTCACAGAAGTGTCCATGTTGGAAGAGACCTTTAAGGTCATGAGTCCAACCATCAACCTAACAAAAAACCACCACTGAACTATGTCCCCCAGCACCATGTCTACCACTGTTTTAAATACCTCCAGGAATGAAGATTCAAGGAATGAAATCAGGTTATGGTGATAAAAGATACTAATAGCGTAATTGTTTCTGCAGGCTCGAGCCATGCCATGAGCATTCATGATGCTTTATAGACCTATGAAACACAGGTGACAGCTGAACACGTAATTAACAAATGCATGGGGAGGAAGGGCAGTAGTTAGAAGGGCTGGAATAAAGAAGCACAGCTATTTGTCTATTGTGCTTTCTTTTTTTAAAAATGCACTAAAATAAGTTGAATAAAACCATCTGTCTAGACAAGCCCTGTCCTGAGGAGCAGAAATTCTATCTAGACAAATGAAAAGGATGGGAAAGGTCAGCACAGGTCATCTGTCCAGTCGTGGGTTGTGGTGCAGCTCCTGCCTGTGAAAGGTCATTTAAAGACAAGGCTTTTATATGAGTTTCCCAATGGGATGAACTCATTCTAACTGAAGCCAGAGGAGCCAAAGAGATGGTATTTCTGTGACTTCCCCTTGACCAGGGATGTTTCAATGGGACGGACTGCTGTGCAAGACCTCCACTATGGAAACTTTTGCCCATTTCAGTGGTGGTTCTGGCACAGTGAGGGTGTTGCATGGGTCTTCTCTCCTGGAGAGATGCCAATCTCTCTTTACAGGGGATGAGGAGGAAAATCTGTGGCTATTGTCTTATATTAGTACAGAAGTTCTGTTGTGGTAGGAAATCAGTTCCAATTATACCACACTGTAATCTCAATTAACTACTGTAGCCTTACTTAATACTTGAGTTTTATTGCAAAATCCTCCTGTTGTTGATTTTGGCTGTGAGGGGCTTTCTTCTTCCTAAAATCCCTGGAGTCTTGTCTGTAATTTGTAATTTCCAGTGGGGAGTGGATTTAGATGAGGGATTCGTGGAGTACAGTGATGTGCCTTGTATTCACTGTTAAAATTTCTGCTGAGGGCAACACTTTGTAAATGGCAAAGGATTATTCCTTTCCAGGGGATTTATGATAATGACATTAATCATGATTAATTATTTGGGTATGTATGTGGCAGTCATTTTTCTACAGCTGTTTTCTTTTTGCCCTGGAGTGGCTGTTTCTTTTACATGCAGGTCAGTGAGCTTTTACTGCAATCACAGCAAACATGCAAATGTAAATTCTTCATATGGAACTACAGGGGAAAAAATTAATCCCAAATTAGACTGGATGGATAGTCAATAATAGATAAAGATGTAGTTTAGAGGTACCCTAAGGCAATTTATTCTGACCAGTTTCAGGTACTTGTCAAGGAGAAACTTTTAAAATGGAGTATCTTTCTGAAATGAAAGGCTGTAAACATACTCCTTTCTAGTTTCAGTTCTTTTTGGAAACAGTAACTGATAATGCTAATTCAATAAGGCTATGGAAATTATATTTTACCAAGACTGAGTTATTTCATTACTATTTTAAATTCTATCCCAGGTTTTGGAAAGGAAATTATAATGATACTTTGAAATGTACAGTTAAAAAGAAAAATAAATCACGTGGGAAAACATCTCCAATGTAAGATGCAGAGGTACTGATGAAGTTTTGGTGCTGAGATCCACCTGCAGACCTTTATAAGCATGTAAATTAATAAGAAAGGGCACGTGCTCCTTGGGAATAAAGCTTCTCATATCACTGCGGGAAACCAAAAGGGTTCTTCGAAATGTGAGAAACTACCATTGGTCCTTGCTGTGACCTTCTTTCCTTCCTGATGTTCCTGGCTGTGACTCCCGCATTTTGTTGCACGTTGTTTCATATGGGGTTTGGGTGTCTTTTCAATTGATTTCTGGAAGCTGAAGAGCAGATGGTTAGTGTTTGTAAATTGCCAAAGCCTCGTGACTCCAAATGGTTTGTTGACTTGAAAATTTGAGCAGCTAACGTAGCTATTTAAGGCCTGTGCAATCCTTTTCTTTTCTCCTCCTTTACTTCCCTGTATAAAATAGAGATTGAATCTCCTCTATGCACTTCTTAAACTACAGGATCTTTTTATTTGCAATTCACATAGTTTAATGTGAATTAACAGTTTAAGAAATTATTCAGATTCTTTGCTTTATACATATATTTAAATAAATATGCATTTTTAATAGATCTTCAAATATATCAATGTATCTGATGTTATTTTAATCTATATATATTTGAGTGCTGTGTTTCAGACAACATATATTCTACAGTGAACATAAAATTATAGTAGAAGTAGACAGTATAACTTAAGGTTTCATTTAGTATTAATTTCACACATTGTGATCTAAAATAAAAGTTTTGCCTGATAATTACATAAAGAATTCCAGATTTAGTTTGCAGATCACAGTTTAAGAACAGGGCTCACTTTTAAAAGGAACTAATAAAATCTGATTTAATCTTAACAGTTTTATTGGTATATTACCACCAAAAAAACCAAACCACTAAAATTTATATTATTGCAGTGCATTTTTTAGCCATTGTCCTAGCATTTCCTTTATTATATAAGGAATAAATCAAAACTATGTAACCAAACCTTATGGTATTATAAATACATCACCCAGTATTCTATCTCTGGGTGTTTCCTTTAATGCAAGCGAAGAGATTCTTTCTGCATGCTCATTAACCTTCTACCATATTAGGGCAGAGCCCTCTATGTCTTAATTTGGAAGCTCCAGGTACACTTGCTACCAGGCCTTGTCCTGACGTGGCTGCTGCAGCAGAGCAGAGCTGAGCAGGACCACTGAGCCTCCTCCACTCTCTGGCCTGAATCCCACCTCCCTGCACTGCTGGCGGGCAAGTCCTGCCTTGCATCTCTTCTCTCCTGCTCCAGAGGAGACAGCAGTAGCCCAGAGGAGTGATCTGGGGGTCTCCATCTCACCAGCATCTCTGAGCACCTCATGGACATCTCCAACCCTTTGCTGGTCTTGCAGTTCTGAGTGAATCTTCTCATCTCCTACCCTCTCCCCTCACCTGGTCATTGTGGTCAATCTTTGCTCCAGGATTGTTCACCTTCCCTGTTAATCCTCACCTCATCCCTCATTATCCCTTCAAAGTCCCTGTGTACTTCTCTGCCCATTAATTAACTCTCTGCACAAGAGATACCAAGATAATTGATATTTGTTTCTGCATGTTATACTCTCTCTCACCAGCCTGTGCCTTTTTCATCTGTTTATCTCTAAGGAGGAGGCAGCTATTCTCTAGGAATATAATTCACAGCACAGCAGGGCTCTACTTTTAGAAAGCCTAGAGCTATTAACCGTTACTAACATGGTTATCGCTGATAACAGTGTTTTAGAGGTGCTTTTCTCCTTACTGCTGCAACTGAAGCAGAGGGCGACACTCCTCATCTTGTGGAGTCCAAAAGGACATACATCCCATGGGAATACATCCCCGGTTTCACATTCTCCAGCAACATTTTATTAGCCAACTGCACTACCCACTATGTCGACCAAGTGACTGAATTCTAGAAATTACCTAATTTAGAGATGGTTTCTGAATTGTTTTCTTACATTGTTGTTGCGAGAAAATAAAAAGTAATAGTGATTTTTTTTTTCTTTTTGCTTGTGTTACAAAGTTTACACATCATCTTGGTTCAGAGCCAATCTCATAAAAATGTTGTTCTACTTTTCTGTTCATACTTGGGTAGCTGTATGTGCAGAAAGCTGACTAGACTTTCGTTTCATTCTGTTACAATTATCTCTTTTCCTCCCAGTCAGTGGATTATGTTTACCTTTTCTGCTATGTTTTTTTTTTATTTAAACACCTTATTAACATCTGGCTAATATCTTACAAATTCAACAGCTTCTCATACACGGTAGTATTCAGTACTTTCCCCTTTTCATTAAAGGCATCATTCCCTCCCTGCACTTCTACTCATTTCAGCAAAGTAGTTCCTATGGCAACACACTCTCCATATACACTTTAGGTTGTGCTTCAGCATTAAAAAAATATTGTATCAGGCTCTCTTCTAGATAATGAAGGCTCAGGCATACCCTACCCCCCATCTGATACTGCCTGACTCATTCTGGAGTTTGAAACGAATTGGGGGGTTGGGGGGAGAATGTGATTTTTTTAAACGGAGATGTATTTTGCAATTAAAAACCTGGGTTTGTAGAATAGAATAGAATAGAATAGAATAGAATAGAATAGAATAGAATAGAATAGAATAGAATAAATTTCAGTTGGAAGAGACCAACAACAATCATCTAGTCCACCTGCCTGACCACTACAGGGTTGACCAAAAGTTAAGGCATTGGCAAACACCACTGAAACACTGACAACCTCTCCAGAAAGGCTGTTCCACTGTCTGACCATTTCTCAGTAAAGAAATGCTTTCTATGCAACCTGCTCTAGTGGGAGGTGTCCCTGACCATGGCAAGGGGGTTGGAACTCGATAATCTCTAAGGTCCCTTCCAACTCTAACCATTCTGTGTTAGAGAATTCTATGATTCTATAATGTCCAGTCTAAACCTCCCCTGGTGCCTCTTTGAACCATTCCCATGCATCCTATCACTGAAATATTTAACAGGCATGATCTTTCTACAGTTGTCTTCAGCAGTCTAGGATGGCTGGTGGGATTTCTCATTAATCTCGAAGTTACTGCTCCTGTTATGAAAGGATGCCACAGAAACCAGCATCTCCAAAGGGCACTGGAGATTTCCAGGTTGACACTGGCCTGTGGCATGCAAGGGACTACAGGGTCCTGGTTCAGACTCTCTGGGCTTCATTCTAGATGGTCATTGCTACTCCTCACACAGGTACAAATCATGCTCACAAAATAACAATCATCTCCTTCAGTCAGCCCTCACGATCCATCAACAAGTCTATCGCAAATAAAATCAACAAGATGTTCCCATTCGCAGCTTTTTGGATTGTAATGACACAGTCTGTTACAAACCCATCAGATGTTTCAGAGCTGGGTTGCTCTGCGAATGCTAAAACACGTTGCTCTCCAATGTGATGTTTTTCTTCAGATTAAACAATCTTTAAATATTTGAACAATAATATTTGACTGTGTCCTCTCGGCTGAATGTGAGAAGATGATCCAAAATATATCCCGTTATTCATATAGGTGTATGTGTGCACACACACATGATTCTATATAAAAGCAGTTTTCCAAAAAGAACTCACTCTTCCCAGAGACCAGAGGCTGTTAGGTGTTACTATTTATTTGTATTATCCCAGTGACTTTCTTTTTTTGCTACATGTTTTTTAGAAATATAGAACCTATATGCCAATATGCCTATAGAACCTATATGCCACTGCCCAAAATGGTTATATTTTACATACAAGATGTGATTAGAGATACTTGCAGAGAGGCAGAAGACAGAGTGCAAGGAAACAGTAAGACAATAATGATCAGCAAGATGAACTGCAGCCCAATAATACCGCCAAATTAAACACTGTTACAGTTTTGTAGGTCTCATGGAAAAGCTGATCAAAGCAAAGATCTAGTAAAATTAATTTTGGATAGATTTCAGTGAAACAAGATTTTATGTGCCAGTGAATGAAAAAAAGAAATTACAGTAATTGAAATGTAATATGAAAGCCTGAGCAGAAGCTTTAGTTATGTGGGATAGAAGTTACCCTGCTAAGCATTAATAATCCTACCTAAGTCAGGAAAAATAATTTTGATTATATGTAGTTAGAAGACTTTAGCTAAAATTTTTTTAAGCATCCCTGAGACCACAGCATCCATAAGAGAATGCTTTCAATTTATGAAGATTTTAGCAGTGAGTATGTCTATGGCTTTGAGGGAAAATACAGGCTTCTAAGGTCCAGATTATGAATATTTCTTCTGAGGTACTATGAGTCCACCAAATAGATGCATTGAGTTACAGCTATTGATTTCAGGTTAGATAGATAGCTATATAAATATTTTTATAAATCTGCATTTCCATACTGACTGCTTTTCCAACTTTTGGAGTGGAGACCATTTTAAGATTTTACCAAAGGTTTTATGCTGGGTTTGTCCTCAGGTTGGGGGG
>JAOXNG010000001.1:213424563-213445214 GCA_028566535.1 Scolopax minor
GAGGATATGCATTTTTTTTAATCCTCCTAAAAGTCCTTGTTATTGCAGTGGGTAAGAACTGAAGTGCAGTAGTCCAATGGGATGATGACTGGGAAACAAAGTAATTAAATTTATTGGTAAAAAACAAAAGGATTCTTTTCCCCTCACAACTTTCTGGTACAAGCTTACTAAGTTTTGCATGCCCAGAATTTTGATGATGCTGTCAGTGACACAGTTTTTTATTATTTTCTAACAGAATACCATGACGTCCTGAGGGTCATACATTGCCAGAACACATTTAATCTGTTATGGTGTGAAACTGGCTTCAATTTCCACAAGGGTTCATCTTTGTAACTGCCCCATCCTTTCATGGTGGACAGTGTTTTCTATGTAAGGATCATATCACCTCCTTCAAAAGTAGCCCATTTTCATCATCTTACAGTATTTTCATATATTGTTATTAAAATCCTAGTTTGATACCAACACAAAGTATTCTGGATTATCCACCTTCCCTGTTTTCATCTCAGGGTCACTTTGTTTCTATTGTTCTCATTCAAGTATGTCACTTCTGATTATTCCACCGCCAAATTAGATTTTAAAGGCCAATAAGCGTGTTCTCTGACAACTGGAGCTGAAGAAGTTCCTTTAATTTGTATCTACACTCAGCGACAGTGCTTTTTTATTGTTTTCCCCTTATATGCCTGAGGCTGACATATATAGAATATTACTGTTGGCTATGCAATATCAACATTGGGAAGGCTGAAGAAATTTTTTTTACCTAATTGTGGTTAAAAGCAAAGAGACTGGAGAAAATCATGACTTGGACTCTCAAATTCTTGCAAAACTCTTTGCTTTCAAGGTGCTTAGGTGGCCTGCAGCATTAACGTTTAAATGCATCTTTATTTTTAGTTTGTCTTCTTACCGTGAAGCAGTCCTGCACTGAGAAATTGAGTTGCAGAAGCTGAAGCAGCGTCTCTCCCAGGACACACAGGAAAAAAATTCCTGCTGGAAATGTCCCAGGTTCTCAGCTACTGCTATTTGCTCCTTCTTGTTTTTTTCCAAGGCTCTCTGCTAAAAAAGCTGTTGAGCTATAAACACAAGGGAGATAAGGCAATCAGTTTTGTCCACCCTATTATTGCTCTTATCTTTTATCTTCGGCCTCTATTTTCCATAGGATTTCTTTCCATTTCAGGGATCTAGCGGAAAGCTGGTCAGAACAAAGCAGTAGATGGCTACACATTTAAGTACTGAGAACTGCACATCCTCAGCTTTAACATGTGCAGTCTCTCTGTTCAGTTCTTCATTATTTCCTCATAAATCCCATTATATAATTAAGAAATACTAACCAAATGTTCTTGTTTTATCTACATAGTGAGTTATTTCAGTAGAGTTTCACTCTGAGATTTTGATACTGTAGTGGGAATAAGTATTTATATTTCACCTCCTTAAATTCTCCAGTTCTTCAGTTAAAGGTCTTTAGAGCCCTTTCCCACTCCTAATTAATCCTTGAGCTATAAGTAGTTCAAGAGCAGAGCATCTAATCAGCGTCCTGGTTCCTGGGTCCCATCAGACACAATCCTTATAAAATGGTGGCTTGTCCTTAAAAGCCCAGCTCAGCTCCAACTCTGTGAAAGTTGCCAGGTCCAAATGTGATGGGATGACAGACATTTCCCTGTTGATGGTTACTGCTGACTTGGAGTATCATTGTCCTTTATATCTTCAGAGCACCCAGAGATTTCAGGAATGATTGGCTGTCAACAAACCTTCAAAGCAGGGTTACCAGGGTGCCATCACCCTTTGCTAACCAAAAGGGTTTCTGATGAGAGCAGAATTAATTGGTCTGACATTAGAGCCAAGACAGTAAATCTGCAGCATCATCAATCTTGTGAACCAGGCAAGGATTCCTGCTGAGCTGAAGGAAGGGTTGCCATGTCCCATCAAAGCAGTTATTTCTTTGTTTCTTCTCAGAGCAACACTTCACTCTGCTTCTCCTGCAACTGCATGTATTCTTCCTCACTAGGAGGTACTTTCTTGGCACGTGTGCAAGTAATGGCAAAAAAACTGCAGAAGTAAATTGTGCAAGAATGGCTGGCACAGGCCTAGCTTTAGTATCACCTGCTGTCCTTCCCTGGATCACAAATTGCTTTAAATGTTGAGGCTGCAGGAAGAGCATAAGTTCAAGAGTTCAAGATGAGTAGGTTGAATTCACTCATGGTGTCGTCTAAGATATTTCCTCTGGAGCTAGCATGGGCATCTCAATGTTGCTCTGCCATCTGCATTGTAGTTAGTCATCCAGGATGAAAATTTTCTTTCCTGAAAGAAAACTGTAGGAGGGGAAAACTTAATCTAAAAGTGTGTGTGCGTGCGTGCGTGTGTACTGATTCCTGTGCAAGCTCATTGTCACAGTCCGTGTGGAAGGCGTCCTCAGGCAATGCTGCTTATTTTTTTGCAATCATCTACCCCTAACACAGAGCCTATATTTCACAGTTTTCTCATGAAGACTGTTCTGTGTGCACGTCTTGTGTCCCTTTTGCAGTATCCCCTTGCAGCAGTGCCATGGGCTCCTTCGGTGAAGGAGATCTACTCTCTCCACCACACATACCGTGCCTCTTACTGTGGTGTCTGTAGAGCTGTTGCTTTCTCCATGCGTCAGTAATCACTGTAGGTAACGGGAAGGACTATGCCAAGCTGACAGATTTTCATCACCATCCTCAGAGGAATCAAGTGTATCATTCCTGTGCTGTACTTCTTCCCCAAATCAGCCACCTACTCCTCCCACCACAGAGTGCACGCAGAGTTAAACTGCGAATCGCAGGAGGATCTTCATGTCGCTCTGCCATTCTTTGCCATACAAAGCTGTTAACTCATTTGCTCCCCACACCAGGCTTATAAGGAGTTGACTGTGGGACCTTCTGTTTGATGTAAAAGATGTGTAACAAGATGCTTGTCTGGTTTGCTACTGAACCTATTCTTCTACCTAACGGGAAGTAGATCTTGAGCTACTTTTCCAGCTCTTGGAGTTAATACATCCTCTATGGTATGTTTTGGATTTGAGTATTGAGCTTCACACAACTTTAACTCATTTAAAAGGTAACAGCAGAAACAATGGGAAAATGAAAGTCCAGACAACAAGAACAACAAAAAAAGCCCTGATTCTGGGTGCTTGAATTATATCACCCAAGTTTCTCAGACTGGCTGACCCAATCTAAACCATACAGAAAAGCAACATTTGTGTGAAGTCTCAAACGGCTCCTGAGATATCCACTGGCTTCCAAATGGGCTGGAGCATTCCAGGTTCATGGGGTGCAATAAAAGGCTTTTCAAATCAAATCCAGGCAGCCTCTCCAGAGGCTCTAGGGATGGCACCATCTGGCCTTCCTTCCTTTTAGCAACTCTTCTTTATTACTGATTAGATAATTCATATTCTTGAGACTATGAAGCCACCATTAAGAGAGTTCATCCTTCCTAACTAGCAGAGCCACTTCTTTTCATTGCCCTTGATCAACTGGAATTGCTCTCTTGGGTGTCTGTTCATTCAGACTTAGCTGAATATCCTCTTTAATTCCCTTTTTTCTGTGTTTTTTTCAAACACAGTCCTCATTCAGAAAGAGGACTTGAGGTTGCACTCTGCACTTGAGGAAGAAAAGTGTTGTAATTCAGAAAAATATTATTATAGTAACAGCACTTGTACAGTCCTTTATATCTTCAAAGTCTTGTGGCAGCTAATTTATTAATTAATCTAAATATACAGTTTTATTCATTTATACTTACAAGGATTAGTCTTAGAAACTGAAACTCCATTTAAAAACTGTTCTTAAATTGAATTGCAAGTGCATTACATTGAGGGGAAATTAATTTCTCCATTGCCTTGCTGTGGCAATTAAATTAATTTACATTGTCACTGCTGTTTATTTTTCAGTGCATGATGTATGTAGGTTATAGCAATGAAATCTTCTGTCTGACTTAATGTGGTACTATTTTATCGTAGATTTATAAAAGGACAAATTCTCATTGGATTCAGACTACAGGCAGTGGCGTAGTTTAGGAAATTCATAAATTCTCAGTGGTTTCAGCTAGAATTAAAGGTTTGATAGATTTCTGTACTCAGAAGGTACAACAGTGACTCTATCTCACCCTCCCAACTTCAGGGAGTAGAGGTGTTTAAATTAACTTGCCTTTATCAAATGTAATAAAAGGCCTTTACAAGTATCCTCAGCTCATTTTAATTTGAAAAAAAAAAAAAGAAGTGACTCTCAGAATTAACTAATTTATACAGATTTCATGATAATTCTCAGATGGATTAGGGAGGGAGAGCTAAATTGGTGCCTTGGCTGGCAGGAAGGTAGAAAATGACCAGGTTAGTGACCTGCAACCCCTGAGATTCTGGATTTTGTCATGTAAGGGGCCCGGGAAAAGCTGGGCTGTTGTGAGATGGTGCAGACTGAGATGGAGCAATAGCTTGAGTCTGGGATGAAAAGAGATATATCCATAAGAAAGGGTTTTTTAGATCACCCAATCACTGGAAAGCTTAAGTTTCTTGTTACTTCTGTTCTTCTGGATTTTACTGTTTGATAAATGCTCAGTCCTTTTTTAAACCCTGCTGGGCTCTTTGGTTTGAGGATACTCTCTGACAGTGCCATCAACAGGTTACCAGATGAAAGAGCATTTCCTTTAGCCAGTGTAAACCTGACAAAAATTCACTACAGGAATCGAGCAGTGTAACTGCTAAATGCAACGTATTGAATAAACACCTCTTAAGTTTGCATGATGGCTTTTGAGGCCACACAGCAAGAATTACTGACCAGTGTACTGATTGTCTGTACCATCTGATGTAGCCTGGAAATTATATCTGTTGGTGCACATTTATTCACCTGGAATTCTGGGTCCACACTGTGGAGATCCTGGAAATCTAGTTTTGCTTCATTGGCATGGAAGTTAACTGTATGAGCTAATTCGTGATCTTAATAGTATCAAATCTGCCTGTAGTCACTCTTAATTTGAAGTTTCCTCAGCTGTTTCTTGAGCGGAAAAGGTAACTACTCTTGTTATTCCAGCTGAATGCCCTAATTTTTCCCCAGTGATCTGTGTGCTCACATTAGATAGCAAATAGGATGTCTATGATGTGCAGTCAATATAGTACACGTGACTACAGAAGAAAGAAGTCATGTTTTGGCAGCAAATGGGAAACAGTTTTGTCTTTTTTTTTTCTTTCTCATTTTTAAGATCATTTCTAGCTTGCAGCTTGAAGCAAAGAACCTCAAAGTCAGTACCAAATGTGTTACAAATGCCTTAAAAATACGATCTATATATATATATATATATAGGTAGGTATACAAAAATTGGGCAGCCATATGGGATTTTCACACACCTGTCAGTCAAGTGAGAAGGTTCAAATGTGAAATCTCACATTCTGCACCCAAACATACGACCAGAGCCCCGCGGCTCTGGGCTGTGTGATGAGTGTATCCATCCACCGAGAAGGCAACAGCTTTACAGCGCACCACACTGCTGGATGCCCTGGCAGTATCAGCTATGATATATTTCCCAAGGAAAGGTATCGTGGAAGCCAGGCTAGGTAAATAAAAATTGCAAGTAAGTGTGAAAAGGGGTAGCAATTTTTCTTGGAATGGTGTCTCTTGTGTAATAGCGCAGACTGTGGTTTATGCATGCCACCTACACACAGCTGTGAAAAATTGCAGCGTCTTACATTATTGTGGTACTGGTCAGTTTTGTGCTTCAGCACAGGGGAGCTGAATTTTAGGGTAAATGTTTTGTTGGTCAAGGAAATTCAATGAAGCATTGCTTCTCTCTTGAATCACGCTGCACCGAATCGTTATAAGGCCATGTCCTGTTTACACAGATCATTGGGAAGCCTCTTCAAACCTGAATGGTTAAGGACAAATAAAAGGGAAAATGAGATGCCATTTAGGACATTCTGGCACATATGGTTTGAAACCTGTCTTTTATGAAAAATAGGTCAGAAAACCCTAATTAGTGCACAAGAAAACAAACTTGTGCTTGGGCCATCGTAGAGATTGTCCATAATTTGCAAGTGAAATGTATAAACTCTTGGGAATAGAATTTGGTTCTGTAAGGGAAAATCCAGTGGCACAGATATTTTTCCTTCTTCTGAATAAGCCAAGGTCTGTCATTTTGAATATTTTCTGCCCATATTGGATTACTCCCAGTCAGTATCACTGGCGAATCCAATTATTGGATCTCAGGTGCCCTTTCCTCTGAGAAAGACAGAGACATCAAAACCATTACTCTGATTAAGTCCTGTTATGTCTCCCCTACAATCTGCCACCCAACAATACACATCTTTTCTTTCATACAAGCCTCTGTAGTGGGAGTCAGTAGCACATGCAGAAACATGCTCGTGCCCATAGTCTGAAGTGAATATTTTCTTGGACAGTGAAGGTGCTGAACACAGAGAGACAAATGAAAATGGGGGGGAACAAGCAGCTGAGGACGGGAGGAAAAGGATATATATAGGACTTGCCTTTGCTATGCATGAAATGCAACACCCTGTTCCCACATCATGACGCACATCAGTCGGTCCAGATGGTGAGAAGGGTTGGGTTTCTGCCTGGGGCTGCCGGCGCAGCCTTCATTTGCATTCCTCAGCCCAGTTGTTCGTGGAAAAGCATCCGGGTGATGCACAACCGCTCACACAACTGTGCTCACCTTCCCAAGCTCAACCTTTCAACGTAGTACCAAATGTTGGGAGAGTTTTACAGGAATGGGGGAATGAAAGGAGCTGGATCAAGTTCAGGCTCCAAATGGAGTCCTCTGAGTCGCCACCAGTGATGTAGAAATAGAAAACCATCCTGAATAAAGCGTTTATTCACTCTCTGTGCTCATACAAAGAGCTTAGAGTTTGTGTAAAACACATGCAAAATTCCTGGAGCTCAACTCTGAAAAAAGCAACTTCTGTCTCCATCGTAAGAGAATTGCCATACAAAACCCTTTCCAGTAACTGGTCCCTGGCTGTGGATTGCTATTACCATAACCAGTTTTGCTTGTAGTGAGTGTCAATTTGTGGCATGTGCAATTGTGATTGTTATTGCTGTAATTAATCCCATTTGAAAATGTTTAGTTTAATTGATCGTAATAATGGCTCTAACTTTTATTAGTTTGCTTCTGTTATTTTGTGTCTGTACATTAATTTTAAAAACAATGCATGCATATGGAAAAAATAAAGCATTAGAGAACTGAAGAATGTTACAAATACATATTTATAACTTAGAGGATGTTTTTAAAACCTTACTGCATTTTTTTAAGAGACTGTTAAAATGTACACATAATTTTACCTAGCAAGAATATTGCTTTTAACAGTCATTCTGCCTGGAGTGATCCTTTTAGGTTATTCTTGCTAATGTCCATGGAATTTGCCTGAATAATTTCTGTTCGTGACAGTGGAAGTTGCAAAGCATGTGTTAGTCACTAAACAAGATCTGTGTCTTTAAGAAGGGAAGATTTTATGAAGATTTAAAAAAAAAAAAAAAAAAAAACCAAACATGAAAACTGCTTCTAGAGGAGATTGAAGCTACATTTACCAGAGAATTAAGAAATGTTTAAGTGAGGAATTAGTATCGGTAGATGGTTTCTCCTCCGAGTTTTGCTTCTCCCCTGAAGCACAGTTGATCATTCCACCTTAACAAGGTGCAGTGATTGACAGGTAGAGATGTGGCACAGAGCAGAAGGTGGGAGTGTGCTCTATTGGTTTGTGCTTGTACATCCTGAGCACCAATTACTGTCACTGCTGCCAGCACTGATGTGTTTATCAGGATGAGTTATAGCAGAATATATGTACACAGGCAGTGTGTATGCTGGATGACCACCCCCTGTGATGTAAAATATGAGAGTCTGGGAGCTACCGTTTTATAATTCATCAGGTTCAGCAACTGAATGTTGTTGGTTGGCTTAGTTATAAAGGCAAGTGTGAACTGAACGGCAGACAGGAGCATCTCGCATTAAGAGTCCTGCGAAGCTGCGGTTGGTGACTGGGCTCTGCTTTTGTTCAAGTGAATTCAGTCCTCGGTGAGTGATGGGGGTTCTGTTGAGCTAAAACTGTTATTATATAAGCTGGGGAAACCTGCCTGCTAGTTTTATGTGCATTTTGCTGCTGGAAGTCCTTGTCTGTGGATGTTTTTAGATTTTGCAATATTTTCAGTTGTGTACGTTACTGGCACAAAATGAGATGAAAAGAAAAATGCAATGATGAATTATTCACCATAGTGCTGTGAGGATCTCCTTTCTAGCTAAAGTTACTTTCCTTTAGTGAGCATGTTGGGGGTTCAAAGAAGCTACAAACCGGCAAATCTACCTGTCATTAAATTGCTTTTATTAGCCGTTAAAGAGAATGATAGCTTTTGTAACAAGGGGAAGAAAAAGAAAATGCTAAAATCAGAAGCATTTATGAATTCTTTGCCTTTATGTACATGTGGCATTTCAGATGCAGCATTAAATCTTTTGTGTGCAGCGAGGGGCTGCAATAATTTATATTGTAGAGCTTTTTAATTAGCTAATCAGTGAAATGGTAGCCTCTCTGTTTTTGTGGTAATATGCTTAGTATCACATTAAAATGAATGATTCCCCATCTTGCATAACAACAGTGCTGAAACATGTGTAAGATGAAAGGCAAAGGGAGACTTTGAAACAAACTGTAAGAAACACGATATAGCAAGCTAGGCAGGGAAATGTATATTTCTTATAACATATACATTACTTTTTAAATTTCTCCAGCTTTAGATTTTTTTGCTCTAATTATGGCTTTCTTTATTACGACCTACGTATCTTTTCAAGCAAGCTCCTTTAATATCTGTCCACATTATCTTGCCAGTAACCTTTAAAGATCAGTAAGACAGCAATTTTTTTGTTATTGTTTTAAGCAGAAAGGAATTGAAAAGCAGAGTTTATGAAACTGAAATATTAGCATCTAAATATAATAATATTAGCATTGCTGTACAATACCTGTATCCCTCCCCAGGAGAGGCAGGTGGTCATGAGTGACAATTTTACTTTTCCTTTTATCAGTAGCAGTATCAGCACAGGGGCAGTCGTTGCTCCTGTCTCTCTGTGCCTGTTCTGCTTTTTTTTGCTCCATGGGTTGCAGAGGCAAGTTTGTTTTATCAAAATATCAAGAGGGTTTGGCAGAACAGCACCTGTTGTCTTATTGCTGTATTATTAATAATCGGAGGGAGACATTCTCTCCCGGCGACTTGTCATTTGGTATCAGCCCAAACTGCTTACTCTGTAGTGATTTCAACTTGTATTGTGACTTCTCATTTGGAAATAATCTGTTCCATGAGTTATATGTGAAGCATCAAAGCTGCAGGACAGATACTGTTTTAATTAATAAGGTGTCTCATTTTAGCATCGTTTTTTATTTAAAGAAGAAGGCTATTGGCAAAGTGGACTTTGCCACAGACATCCTTTGCAGAACAGATTTGCACTTACTCTTTATAAGTCATCAATTTGAAAAAAATCAGAATTTCTTAAGAAGATCATTTCTTGGCAGCCTAACAGACTAGAGCCTATTTCTAGGAAAGAGTATATACCTTTATCAGCAGCGCTTTATTTAAGAGTATTTCACTGCTTTTTAAGCATTCAGATCTATTTTCAGTGACCCCTGTGCTAGCAAATGAGATTTCTTGAAGTGTGAGCTTCTGGCTTTGCAAGTTCTCCTCCTTTCAGAAATCTGTGATTTTGCATCCATCTGTCTAGGCATTTATATCGCATGCATCACTATGGTGTAATCTCAGCAAGCTGAACATTAACCATGTAAATGTATGTACTGTAACTGAGGAAGTATAAATTAGGACAGGAAAAGCAACCCTAAAAGGAGAAAGTTATGATATGGGCATATGGCTCTTGTGGGCACTGAACCTCCAGATTCACTATTTGTTATAACACAATAAATTAAGCTACCAACTAGTTGAGTCTGCAGGCAGCAGGATGGAGGCTTGGGCACAGATGAGACCAGCTTCTTGAAGTTCGGTCCAGATAGGACAGAGGCCAATCAAATGGAAAATAGCCAGGGGATGTGGCAAAGATCACTTTTTATCCTGGTGGGTGCATGCCCACTGCTCCTTTGTGGTCAGAGTCTGGGAGTGTTGCTGAAGGAAAAAGAGCAGTGACTGGGAATTGTCTTTTTAAGCCTCTCTGGTCTGAAGAGCGCAGTTGTTTTTTCTGGATGTGAGTTTGTTACTGTGATCCATGCCTCCCACCTCGCAGTGAGGGACAGCAGTGCTCTCCATGGAGCACCGTGCCTTAAATCCCCTGAGTCACCAGGGCACCAGGTAACAGCTGTCCGTACATCTGTACGAGGTTAGTGGTACATTCTGCTGGAAACGCTCTACACCACAACTCCAAGAAGCATGTTGCCTTCCTGTTCATCTCTGAATAGAGATAATATTTTAGGGTTGATGCACAGCACTCTCAAGTAGCAGAAATCTGCTCTCCAAGAGGAATCTTTCTCAGCTTTTGCCTTTTGGCTACAGCTGAAACCAGCCAAGGCACCTATGTTCAGATTATCTTTTGTATAAAATATAGACACCCTGGGAGAAAACATCTTGGAAAAAAAGTCCTTGGCTTTGGAATTGATCTTTTTTTTTTTTTTTTCCTTCAGTCTGAAATACCTCAGGTCTGCTGACCTTCAAGTTTGCTGTGAAGTCCCATAGCAGCTGATGGGCAACATTTTTGGTGGAATAGGGTAGTGGATAACCCAGCATTGCTCTTTGGAGAGTCATTTTTCAGTTTGCAGTAAATATAGCTAATGTGTGCCTGTGTAGTTGTGCAACTATGCTTTTTGTCTGTGTCAAAAGCAACTGGAGATTGCAGCAGCAGCAGCATCCAAACTCACATTTGTGTGCCTGCAACACCTCTGTTTTCCTCTGTCAAGTACACACGTACACAAACAAACTATATTTTTAAATAAAGGAATTTATAAAGCTGACTCTCAAGTACAGAAAGCTCTAGTGCATAGAATTGAAAACTATTAACTGTATGTTAAATCTCTTCTTACTTTTTTATTGAAGAGACTGATGAAGCGGCATTCCATGCTGTTTTGCAGCTTTCTCAGGTTTGAATTCAGTAGTCATGACGGGTGTGAAAGAAAGCTGTACAGACACCAGCAATCATAGTGATGGGCTTCAGGGAGGAGTCGTTCAGTGGGAAAGTGGGTTGGAATGATAGCTAAGACACGTAGTATCCTGGATGTTGGGAACAGTAAACATAACTTATGGCAGGGAAGAGGCAGAATGTAGTAGAATCATAGAGTAAAAGATGATAATGTGTCAATGAAAGCCAGTAGGGTTTATGTCCAGATAGAAAGGCAAAGAAACAACATTTTTTATCAAACACTCAGTACATGAAAGGAACAAATCTGGAAACTGGAGCAGAGAGAGTGCATGTTCATAAACCCAACGTGCTTTTTGATGTTGTTCTGTTCTTTGTGTTGGGAGATAAATAAATGCAAAGGCCTCATCCTGCAGAAGAGGTGGGTTTTTTTTTACAATTTGTATGATTATACAAGCAGGAGAGGATATTGAAGTTATGAAAACAATGAAAAATTCACTTATAAGTGACACATCCCATAAATGCTATGATTAATTCGTTTGTGGATGCAATTCCTTGGTTTGTTTAGTGGCCCTCAGTGTCTTGTCATCTGGATGCATTATTTTAAGGTTTAAAAAAAATGGGGAAAAAAAGTACTTTTAATGTAAACAGTCTTCACTGTGGGAAAAAAAAATAAAAGCAAGGTGCATAAAACCTGCACCTTCCTTTCTGCCAAAAAGTTAAGACAACAAGCATATCTGTCCATCCTTGGCACCTCCCAGGTGAAGAGAATGGGCTCCAGGGTAACAGAGCTGGTTCTGGAAAATTCAGCACCAGAGATCAGTAGGAGCCAGATGTCAGTGAAATTAACTGATGCAAATGCTCTGTGTGGTGTTTGACATAGTCTAGTTGGTCAACAACATAAACATTATCAGTCAAGGGTCCTTTTTAAGAGACAAGTTGTCATGTCAGCTTTGGATGGGGTTTCTCCATGTTTTCAGGAGATATGTATTGTCAGAACAGTGCTGGTTGCTATGGCTGTGTATCCACCATGGAACAGCTAAAGCCTATGGATTCAAGTCACATCCAGGATCAACTCTAGTAAGAGACACTTCAAATCTGAATTCTGTAGACAAGTATTAGATACATGCCCCAGGCATGAGCTGCACAGGAGGTCACTATGCATTGCTCCAGATGAAGACTTTCAGTCTTTTCCGTATCATGACCATATGTAGAAGAAGAAATATTCTGTGGAGATCCTCTTACATAGCCCTATGTGAAAGTGGCTGTAACTCCATCAGATTGCAGGCTGAAAGCAGTCCTAAATACATGCTGCTCCTCTGTTCCTCAGTTTTGTGTCTTGTCTGGAATTGTCGAAGATGGAGAACGTTTGTGATGCAAACAGAAGTGATGCTCATCTCTGGCAGTTGTGTACTATCTTCTGTCCTGTACAGAATTAGTTGTTGGCATAAAGCTTAATATTAATATATAGTTTTCATTTTGTACTAAAGGAAAATGCTTATGGCATCACCGTATTTCTTCTTGGGAATTACCAATGCACTCACTCAAAAGCCAGCCTGATAAAACTTCAGCTGGAGCCCTCATTCCCAGAATACTTTCTTGGTGTTTTCAGAAATGTCCCATTATTTTACCCAGGCGGGAGCGTAATCTGGATCGACAACAGTTTTTAAATCCTGAGAGTTAATGTCATCCTTACATCACCCTGCTCAGTGTGTTGTGTTTGAAGAATACAACAAAGTGACAGTGGGACATGGCAGAGTGTGTCCCTTCTAATTAATGCCTGTACTCCCGATGCGATGTTTCTTGTTCAGAAGACAACAGAAACCCACCACTCTGTAAAAGTGATTGACGATACTATTTGTGCTGGGTTTTAACGAAAGAGATTAGTGCCTTGGCATTTGAGCTAAGCAAATGCTAATTTAAGAACCCGCTATTATCCCTTTTCTCTGTTGTGGTAATAACCTTTAACATTATGAAATAATAAAGAACTGATTGAACTGTGTTGTGTGCAGCCACATGCAGAAACTGAACAAGTGAACTAGCCAGGCAGACTGTAATCAGTTCACTTTGTTGGGTTTTTTCTTTTATAGCTATTTATTTCTATATTTTAGGTAAATTGTATTCTCCAAAGCACTTTTGCTATGTTCAGTAATACGTACAACAAGTAGAAAAAAAAACATTCAGAGCAGCTAGTAATACTAAGGAGCAAATGTTTCTACCTAGAAGTGTCTAAGAAAAGTAATGAAAGTATTGCTCACTAAAGAAAGTCTCCACTTTCTTTCAAAACCCCCTACTTTTAGCTGTTTTAAGAAGGTATAAACATAAATACGATCAACCTAGTGTGTATTACCATCAACCTTTTCATGTAAACAATACTTCACTCTCTCTGTATTTCACTGTTAATCTCAGTTTGTCTGTCTATGTTGTCCACTACCAGAATATTCCTTGAGAAAGGAATCTGTTCTCCCAAACGGAACATTGGGAGTGGGCAAAATTATTATCAGCTTAATGTCCCATGGACTACTCTTGCCTTTGTCGGGTGGGTGTTTCTGATAGACATTGCATAGAGAAGAGGCAGAGTCCACTGGCTGCTGCCGCCTTGGGGTTGGGCTGTAGTTCAGAAATGCAAAGTAAAATTATTAGGAGGTGGCATTAGGTGAAACTCGGCTGTTACCAGCAATTGCCTGTATTTCTCCTCTTTGAGCTACAACCACAAGAGTTAAATAATTCCAGAAAATACCCATCCAACACAGACCAAAGTTTCAGATGAGAGAGAATATAGAACTCCAAGCATGGAATTACTTTCATTTCACAATATTTAGGGTTAAAAACCCTAAAATCTTCTGGAGATGTAAAATGCTCTTGTTTGAATTAAAGAAGTTGTTCAGGAATACTAAAACTAATTTAAGTGTTTCTTGCTCATGTTTTTTTTTTTTCTATTCCAGTTCAAATTTTGTCATCTTTGAGTTATAGCCTGATCTAGTTTTACAACATTCTTGAAACAACTTTGTGGAGCAACACAGATATTTGCTTTTGGTAGCAATTACATATTGGCCTTTGTATCTTTATGTGGTGCAAATATTTTGCACTCGGATACTTTATTTTTATTGTTTCACTTCATTCTACTCACTCCTGAGAACACTCATAGCCAGCTTTCACCTGTCTTTTCATAGCTGTAAATAAATTCTGCTTTGTTTGTATTAAATTCATTTCAGTGCATGGTTATTGAATGGCAGTGATATGAAAAAAGTAGAAGAGCTGGAGGGCAAAAAGTAGGTAGGACTCCATATTTTTATGCATTTTCTAGTAGAATTACTGTGAAGCACATGTGGAAATTTTAGTTCATGTTTATTTACCATTCATAAATCAGTCTGACTTTTGCCCTATACTATTCATAAGCCTTAAAATCCAACATTTTGCCTCCAACAAATCCAATTTGAGATATTTAATATGAAGTGTGCGTCAGTAGCTGAGCAAAGAAGCATGTAAACTTATTGAGATTGAAATACCGAAATTTTTTGTTTCCGTTTATTTTTGGTACGCTTGTTTATTGGAGGAAGAAACAAGGTTAGGCTGTAGATGTTGTCTGCAAGCCTATTAACTCATTCTAACAAAAATGTTTGATCAAGAATTAATGATTTGTATTTATTATCAGAGTTATTTTTAGGATTTAAAACATGGGAAGAAAAATGATTAAGAATTGGTTTAGTTCAAATTAATCAGCTACCTGGCATAGATGGGTATTTTTGGATCTATATAAACAATAGCAATTTTTTCTTCTACATTTATTTTACCCCTTCTTTAAACCCCAGGGTTAGGTTGCCTTACCTGAGATCCCAGGATATGCTGAATTTTGGTATAGTTAAGAGTTATTTTAAAAGTATACAATAAAGACAAAATGTACCTGATATTTCATGTCAACATGAGGTTTAAAATACCAGAAATAAATCCAGTTTGTTCGACCTACATATATATATACTCTTTTTTCCTTATTCCTGCTGTCATTTTTAGACTATAAACAGAAATATTTGTAGAAAGGAGAGGACATTTAAAAATTAGAAAGTAAAACCATAAGCAGATACTGCTGGAAAAAAACGTATCTGTCTACATTCCTGCAAAGCATTCAGATTTACAGCACCAGATTAAAAGTGAAAGTTTCAATAACAACACCTGGAAACATATGATGAAAAACTTTTAATTGTTGGTTGCCAAAATATACAGCATTGCTCCTTACTTTCCTCCCTTCTCAATTTCCAGTTGTCCCAAACTGTCATAAGCCCCTCAAAAGAGGGGATGAAGGGGTAGCACTTGAATATTTGTGCTGAGAAATCGTATCTCTTATGGAAAATTGAATTTAGAATAAAAATTTGATTTTTCAGTGAAGAAACATATTTAATTTACTGGTTTTCCTGGGAAAAATTAGGCATTTTAGTTTAACATGCAAGTAAACAACTTGATGGCAATTACTAAAGGCACTCACTCGAGTCATGGAAATTGTAAAGGCCTAAGCACCAATCTGGAAACATACAGAACCTGATTCTGATCTTACTTACACCATTTCCATATACCTAAAAACATGCAAATCAAAGACCAGCCTGAGAACACAAACATGGTCTATGTCTGCCTTAACCTCTGGCTGACATCTCATTCTACCTTCATCTTCTGGTGGATATGTCTCTTGCTGAGTGTGACTGTGGAAGAGCCTGTAGGTCTTTCAGATAAAGTTTTAGTTAAATCAATCTACCAGATCTGCAGATCAAGCACAATTTTAATTCTTTGATTTATTTGCAGTGCTTCTGTAATTGTGATTGACACCCTTGAGGTGGATACCATTGATATATAATGTTTGTACTGCATTGAATTTTGCGGAATTTGTTTTTAATAAAAGGCAGTGTAATTGTAAATTATGTTAGCACGTCGTTTGTAATATCAGCAATTTTTTTAGATAAATTGAATAAACCGCCATATAGACTCATAGCATAAGCTGCTACATCTAAATAAATTTGATATTTTAGTCTTGAAAAACCCTTTTAGATGGAGCTCTTTCTCTGACAGAGAAACATCTGAGGCCTTTTGATACTAATAATAATTTTTGTTTCAACTTAATTTTTTGTAGAGTTGGTTAAAGCAGAAAGGAAAGACCATTTGAAATGCTGTCAAACTGCATTTGAGCACAAAACATGACATCTGCCATTGAAAACGATGCTCTAGGGAATTTCCTAAACATTATTTCTGAAAATGTGAAATGCAGACACCTTTGCTGATGAAAGGGCAGGAAGCTGAATGCCAAACATGGCAATATTCTGCATTCAGAGAAAACCAAGTCAAAATAATACCCATTTTGCAAGATAATTTAATATGTTTTCAGTGCATGTGCAGAATAAATGTAGTTTTAAGTGTTTGCCTAAAAGTTCTACAACCAGTAAGCTGGTTCACCTCACAGTTCAGCATATTTAATTCACAAAAGTGCTTAGTTAATCTTACCCAGGATTTGTACTTGGACTCCACCAACTCCAGGTATTTCAAATATAGATTCTTAGTCATCATCTCTGGTGCTAAATGCCAGCAATTATAAGTACTGGTTGACTCATTTCTATACTCCATGAGTTTTTATGGCTGTTATAAAGCTTTGAAAATGCTGACAGAACTGTAGCCATTGTGGGCACTGCCAATATCAGGGTATTTGATATTAACTATAGCTGGATATTAAACCTTTATATTGCTGTACCCAGTTGTTCAACAGCACCGTCACCAGGGAGCATAATGTGAGTCAGGGGACACTAGTACATCTAAGTGTAATATTTTATTTATACTAATGTTCTTTGCATTCTAAAGGACTGAAGTTAATAACCATACGTTATTTTGCCAGGGGGGCTCTGTATTTCTAAGTAGAAGAAAAGAATGAGGTTTGGTTGTGTATTACATATGAATATAACCCTGGAGTTATATTCAAATTAGATTCATTGTTTCACGAAATCACAGAACAGTCGAGGCTGGAAGGTAGTTGGATTGTCTCGTCCAACACCCCTGGCTCTAGCAGCATCAGGAAGAGCTGGCTGAAATCTTCAATACATACACTAATATCTACTGTTGACTAAACCATTCCCTAGTGTTTGGGGTGTGACATCCAACACGCCTTAAACAGGGCAAGGAGGAGCCAGAATTCTCAAAAACATGTGAATCCTTCTCAGTATTCTGAAAATACTTCTCAGGTTCTTCCCAGATTCCCACTCATTGCTAAATATCATTCTTCTTGTTCAAGATTTGAATTAAACAACACTGCTTTTGTCCAATATCTTCTCCCCTTTGTTCAGATCTGCCAAATGCTTGCTTAGAATTTAAGTTCACTTTGAAATTCTGGTGGGTAATGAGAATTATAGATTCGCCTGCTAGTCATCCTTCTATAGATGGTAATTATTTCTGAAATCTGCCTGCCAGAAATTAAACAGAATCTCATTCAAACAAAAGAAACCTTTCCTTAATTGAGAGACTTGTCTACATGGCACAGAGTATGAAAACAAAAGTGTGCTTTCATAATCTTAAAGCCAGCTTTGGCTTTGGGTTGGCTGATTAAAAAAAAAATCCTCTATGAATAGAGTATGGCCTATATAAAAGAAGTTAAAACCTCAAATTTACTTGCATTTGTTAACGTCCTCTTTAGCAGTCTTTCTACTCCAGAGATTTCCCTTCTTTCCTTTCAGTGTAAGTTGTTCTCATTAAGCTCTGTGATTACAAACAAGGCTTAGCAGTATTAAATGACTAGATATTTTTATGGCCAAATGGGATTACTTTGATAATTGGCTCTGATCTGCTGCAGAGCTTGTTCTCCCATACTTGCAGCATCGAGCTTGTAACATGATAGAAGTACCATCCAACTGACATTTCCCAAGTCCTTTGATCCTGGATCTCTTCAGAAGTTTAGTTTCTTTTCAGCTGTAAGCAGCATGTCACAGCCCTTCAAGAATTTTTTATTTCTTCTGGCATTGTCCATGTTGATGCCTTTGAAACTTTGTAGTAAAATTGTGATGAAGAATGACAAGGCTTCAAATACGGACATCATCACCGTGTTTCATGCATCCATTTCTTTCCCAGGTCCTCAGCTCAGCCATCACATAGCCAGGCCAGATTCTGCTCTTAGGCCAGCATACTGAGTTAAAAATCTGTGGCAAATCAAGAATAAGAGACGTTGACAGAAACCTCCAGCACTGAAACTACAGACTGATGGCACAGTGTCATCCACCAGAAATCATGGCATTTCAGATCCATGTATCCTATACAGATGCCTATGATAAAATGTGTCTGACCTGCGATAAACGGACCAGTCAAAACCTCAAAGTGGTCAAAACCAAACAAAAACTACATAGTTTCTTTCTCTTATCATGGACACATACTATCTTGTGGAACAGAAAGGACTGGTACCAATATAGTTTGCATCTACAAGTTTGAGGAGGTGCAGAATTCATAATTATCCTGCTTTGTGGTTCTCCTCTCACCTGAAATCAACACAAGACTTTCTTCTGCCTTAAAGTGAAAAAGTGTTGCTATGTCCACCAGAGGTGTAATCTCTTAATCTTCTCTACCCACCGATAAGGTTACCCCCACTGCTAGCTAAACACTTGAAATTAACTCTTGAAATGTAAAAGTTCAGATATTGCCCTGATGGCATTCCCATTAAATTCTTCGGAAAGACTGGCAAACACTGACTCAGGCTTGATGCTATTTATTTAATGTGTGATTCTGTGATGATGCATTAAAGTCAATACTTGAGAGACAGGGAAAAATAGTTTCCCTATGATACTGTGGAAACAGTTAATAAAACTCTGAGATGGTCCCAGAAAGCAGGTAAGTGCAGAAACTCAGGTTTCACTGTCCCTAGGACAGAATCCTCCTTTCCTCCAAACACAGCACTTCATGCAACTCTAAACAATACGGTCCACATTGGCCTTATTCTTACAAGGGGTGTTCATAGTCACAGGGTAGAAGGATTTTCTTTTATATATCAAAGTTAATCAGAAATTCAGGACTCACGGACTTAGAAATTGTTTAATATCCATATCCCCAGAGGTGTTCTCTTTAACTTTGAGAAGAGAATGATTCTGTATTTGGAAATCCCAAGGCAATGAATTCATTAGAAAGTTGGGATCAGCCAATAACAGCAAAACCAGCACTCTGCATGCCAGGGTTACTTCAGAGGCTTTGAAAACTTTAACTTGACCAAAATATATTCACTAGAATCTTTTCTCTAGCAGCCAAAAGGTACAGCAGAGGTAATTGTCATAAAACCTTGAATAATCTGTGTATGTTTTCGACTGGCATTATTTTGGGAGTAAGAAAGACCGCATATTTTTGTCGCAGCTTGACAGGCTGGGGGCTAATGCATGCATTGTACTTCTGTGCCTGTGCTGTGATTTATTTGGAGCAGGGCATGTTTATGGCAGTGCTCCTCTTAACTAGCCAGTGGGTATAATCCTGCCAAGTTCTGCTGTCAGTCTGTCAGTAAAAATAATGTCAATAGTAATCAGTCATGCCCACTTTCATCCTTCCTGCCTCCTTTGCTTCTGTCTTACAGAAAAGTGGTTTTTCTCTTAGCACTTTCCTTTAGCAGGATGTGACCATTGCCCACGCTGCTCTTTAATCTCCCAAGGGAAATAATAAATAAAATAATAATAATTTAAAAACAAAACATTAAGAAAAGGCTACCTCACGAGCAGACAACCGTTTGGATAAATGTCATGCTCAGCCTGGCATTTCTTGCTGCGAGTCCTGGGGATGGCTCAGCCAGCCGGGGCTGCAGCCCCCAGAGGGCAATGGGGGAAGACATGTAAAGGTCGTTGTGATTATAGTGAAGGAGATACTTTAAAGCAGAACCCGAATATAAAGTCTCGTAGAGGCTGGCATACAAATTAAAATGTAAATAAGCTTGACAAGCTTTCCAGTGAGATATCAAACTGCCAAAGGGCAATTCTGCCTTCTCCAGGCCTTTTCTGCCCTTCATGAGCATGCCACAGCTGTTTCCTCGGCCAGCAACAATAGTAACCTCTGGGGGAAGGAGGAATATGAAAGTCATAGTGATTCTTAGCAGCTGTCACATTTGCAGTGGTTGCTCCTCAGAGTATTTCATAATCCCCTTTTTTTTTTCAGTGTACTTGCCTTAGAAATTTAGGTTACACAATCACTTAAAATGAATAAGCAGAAAGATGTGTATATACAAGCACAAGAATAGATGATGGTCTTAAAGCTATGAAATCCTTACGAGCTTCATGAAAACAGTGTGGTTGTGAGAGACTATTCCAGGCTTTTGGCATAATCAGAATGCATAGAAATAGAGAAAGATGAGGGGAGAAAAGAAGGAGAGTCACTGACATAGGTCATTCATTGAATTGTATTTAAACTGTAGCGGAAACTAGAAAAGGTTGACAAGGGTGAGAGAGGTTTTTGAAAATGAAGGAGCTGAGATACAAGTCACAAGATGAGAAGTCTTCTAATTCTCAGAATAGATTCACCTTCAGCATCCTGGTGTCAGATATATGTATGTAATTGTTATTATTATTATTGCTTTGAGAACTCTACTTTGATTTGGTCTCTTCCCC
>JAOXNG010000001.1:213450267-213460661 GCA_028566535.1 Scolopax minor
ACCTGAACATGTTCCTGTGCAACCTGCTCTGGCTGGACCTGCTTTGGCGGGGAGGTTGGACTAGGTGATCACCAGAGGTCCCTTCCAACCCCATATCACTCTGTGATTCTGTGAAGACTGGATATGAGGTGGGAAGTTTCCAGCATTTCCATTTTCTACTAATCTGTAAACCTTCTCTGTAATGTAGTTCACAAGCACAGCAGGGACACAGCAGAGGTTTTATACTTCCTGGAGGATTGAACCTGATCTTTTTGGTTTTACCTAAGTCTATGTGTCTGACCCACCTGAGTTGAATTAAATCACTGAAGGTATTGATTTGAACACACTGTAGACAGAAACCTCAAAGGGCTTGGTGGTTAGTAATATTCATCAATATATGGTATATGCTGTAAAATTAACTTTGCATTTCCATTGCTCAATGGAAAGGCTGCAATAGAATATTTTTTTCTATGTAGTACATAGGACCACCAATGGGATAGATAATAGCAAACAAATATATAAGCATTGGAATTATCACCACTGACATGGGAGCAAAGCTGAAAGACATTGCTGTGCTGAGGAGCAACAGAATTAGTTACTCTGTCACAGAATACTGGAGAGTTGGCACAGGGAGTAGGAAGAGCTTCTCAAATATCTATTCAGCTGCAGATAGTCTTTTATCTGAAAAATGACACCTACAGTATCCATCAGAAAAGGAGAAAAATGAACTATGTGAATTCAACATATCTGGACATGCCCAAATCTCTCCTCATTAGCACGTAGAAACATACTTCAAAACAGATTTTGTCACAAAACAGGGAGGTAAATCCAAAATGGGATGAATAAAGTAATATAGTATAGTCTGGCAATTTTTCTTAATATCAGTCTTTGATAATACCTTTAATTTTTAGAAAGAAGAGTATGACTGGTACTCTATATCCAATTTTTCAGGAAGTCATTTGATATTACATGATATAGGACACTGCTATTTAAATCAGTGGAGACATTGCAACAAGGATAAAAAAGCCAAGTACAGGAGAACCAAGCCTTCCAAAAAAGACTGAGACAAAGATTGGTTTGTTTATTTAGCAAAATGGAGATGGGTAGGTGAAGTTGTGTTCTCCCTGTAAATCTGTCATGAGAATCAATATACAAAGGAAAAGAGCAAATTACATAGAGGAACTGTGCTGGCCCAAACACCAATGCTTAGGCTTCAGCTGCAATTAGTTAGAAGAATGAGTCTGACTCTTTGAGGACTGGACTCTGTATGTGATCTTCCAACAATTATGAAAAGCCAAATAGAACTAATCACAAGACAGTCTTCAAGCATCTTATAGACAGAATTTTAGGTTTTGATTTTCTGTAAAAGCAGGAATTGGACTTGATTAAAAAGACCTTTTCCAGCTAGATCTTTTATGCCATAAATGTGGGTTTCTGTGTTTCTGTGAATGACGAGCTCAAGAATATGAGCAGTAATTGCAAGGCATTTGTTGGTATTACATTGATTTTTCAGACATTATTCCAAATCTACATGATCTGATGCTCAAGTTAATTCACATTTCAGCCCATTCAGACCATCAAATATAGTCTCTGTGCCTAATTAGTGGCCAGTTGCACAACATACATCTCATTACACAGTACTCAAAATATTCCTTACTATAAGGCAAGAGGCATGCAGGGACCATGACTTATCCTGAGATAATAAATGTATTTGTCTTGTTTAAATTTATTCAGGCTTGTAATGTGCTCAACCATTCCTTATTACCTGTTTGTATTAGAACCGGTAATCCCCTTAATCAGGAAGCTCTAGCAAACTAATACAATTCTGCAGCTGCTCTCAATATTGCCTCTTAGAAAAGATCAATACACACATGGGAATGTTTTTATTGATTTCATTCTTTTCTGCATATTTTTCTTTTTTTTGTTCAGGACATTTGGGATTTTTTAAAAGATTTTTTAATGGCAAAAATGGATAGTTTTGTTTCCAGTCTTTACTCAGTCCTTCTTTTTAATTCAATAGTGTCCCAAACAGCCTTAGGAGAGGGCTGGAGATATCCTTGTCAGGAAGAACAACAGCACAGCTGAGTGTAGGAAAGTGAAGGTTACAAGTGGAGGTAGCTTTTACTTAGCAGATTTTTAAGTCAGGAAGTGAATATTTATTAATGGCATTATTCACTGTTTGCAAATGATATTAATCATCATATCAAAACAGCTCAACCCAGTGAGATATATCCATGTTTATTTTCCTAACACTTTTGCCGAGATTCTGGTTGTGTTACTGGTGGTCCTTCTGATCTCCTTGCTTTCACCACATCTTTTATATGAACAATTACATCAGGTAGCATTGGTATTCTTACTGCTATTTAATGTTCTGATCTAGCTTATAATTTTTAAATAATTTTTGCATTTTGAGTTTTTTTTTTACTGTAGGCTGCAGCTTACATGCTGGTTTATGGAATTAATAAAATCACATTAGCTTCCCCACCACTATTTTCAGAAAGAAACTTTTTTTTCCCAAGTCTCTTTTAGGAACTTCTTTTTTATCTCTTCCCACTCTGAGTATATCAGAATTTCATGGAGTACAAAACTGGCATATGATGTCTGAGTTGTGAAAGTTTTCATATAAGTTTTCATAAAAGTTCACTTGGGAGTTTTGAGCCCTGATTGAGCAGGGGTTTTTTTGGGTTGGGTTTTTTTTTTTTTTTTTTTTTTTTTTTTTTTTTTTTTTTTTTATGAAAAGCAGGCAGGTCAGAATGTCTACATTTCCACTTTTCTTCCAAAAAGATTCTTGCACAATTCTTAGTCAAGTCATTTCCCTCCTTAGTCATTAAGTTGCTATTGATTCAAGAGATGATGAAGTAGGATTGAACCCATTTTCTTTTCCCAACACAGTTTAGTACAAGGTGGCATCTTCTGCATATAACAGTATTGGAGAAGATGCCACTTGCCCCATTCTGCTCCCAGCTCTGTATCACTGTATCCTGCTCTCTTCACACCTGCAGGCAGTTTTGTGTCTGAGTGCTTTCCAAGCTTCATCAATCAACCAGAACCACCCAGGTTAGCATAAATTGCCTAAACAGGCTAACCCAATTCATTCTTATTGAACCAGTTTTGGGAAAACTCAAGTGAGCCATGTGGGGAACTTTGGAGACCTTTAGAAGGAGGAAATTTATAAACAGCTGGAGGTAGGTAGGAAGTATTTACCATTAATAGTCTGTAAAAGATACAGGGTTAGTCAAGACCACCAAAAGAGCTTGTCTTTGTTGCCATCTGGTGTGGTTTAGGCTGGGCTGGCCACTAAGCAAAAGACACCAAGATACTCTAGAAGCGGTCAGCACTGTATTTTGTTTCCTCATGTCAATTCATGTCTTTAAGAGCTAGAAGGAAACTAAGCCAGCATTATCATTAAGAAGATATAGCTAATGAGTATAATATGCTCAACTCGCAAGAATTAGAACTAGACTTGGTAAAAAGCAGAAGCAAGAAAAAGTAATGAAGCAAAAATAATGAGTAACAATTGCCCCAGGACAATGATTTTGGATGGGAAATTGTGGAAATTGAATAAATGTCTGAAAATTAGATCCTCCACCACTAGCCTGAAGTGATGAAAATGCTATATGAATTAGATTAGCTATTAATAGAAAGTAGGTTTTGTTTCTTTACAATGTCCCACATAAATATTTGTTGAAGAAAGAGGATTCCAATGCAGAGAAGCTTTTCTTTTTTCCCACCTTGACAGAGTCACTTTGTGCCGAAACCAGCAGATAGCTCAAAATGTTTCTTCACTGTACAAAACAGCAACTCCTACGAAGCTATCAAGGTTAATGAGACATATGCTGCTCTGCTGGGCAAGCATGGCCGTGCAAGTTAGATGCCTGGGGTGATGTGCCCAATTTTTCCAGAATTTCACACTGTGCTGCCAAGGCAGATTGTGTGTGGTGTGGTGATACGGTTGTTTCAGATCTGACTCTCTGCTGTTTAGTTGCCTTGCTCCTTCTTGGACTTGCATGCACACAGCATTGTCCAAGATGTTAGCTTGGTGTGGGTCTTCCAGGATTTGAAAAAGTGCCACACACAGTTTGGGTTAGTTCAGGGGGAGGATCCTCCCCCCCAGTTCAAATAAAAGAGGGGTTACATTTTTGAGAATACATTAAAATTCTGTGCAGGATGAAGTTCCTGAAATCTTAGGAGGGAAGGAAGGGTTTGTTTTTAAAAGCTATTGAGTTGCTTGCAGTTTTATTCAGTAGTTGGAAGAAGCTGCAAGAAATTCCCAGCTGAGAAAGTCCAGGCTGATGCTTCGTAAGCTAAGGATAGGCTTTAAGGGAACAGGTAGAATAACACCTCAGTGAGATACAAAGTCCTTGTCACTCACTAATAGCTTGATTTATTTTAGTACATCTCTTTCATTATGAGGCATGAAGTCTCTGAAACTAAAGCTTCCAGAGACTAATTTGGATTGGAATTACATTCCCCGTGACTAAGAATAGAGCACGATATTAGTCTCTTGAACATATTGTGGGAGGAAGATATCTTTTCAGGTGTATTTATATTCACAGCTAACACAGTATGAGGGCTGTATCTAATGATGCAACAGATGAAAGAAGCATTGTCTTCAGTAATAAAGCAAAGGAAAATTAAGTTAGTAGTGATGTTTGGGCAAAGAGGCCAGCTACAGAACAAATATTCAGGGTGACATTTTAATTAGAAGACAGGCTCAAGTTTAAATACCTGTATATATTGGTAAAGGAAGACAAGCAACCAATATCAAAGAACAAATACATTAGTGGCTCTTCTATGCTGAAGTTTTAAAAGCCAAAGCAATGAGGAAAATCAGTAAATAGGCCTGTGTCATTATTTTGAAAGGTTCCTGAAAATGTCTGTTGAAAATACTCCATTAAAAACAAGAAGATATGTTCAAACTAATAAAAAACTAATAAAATGTAAATGTATCTTACCATTCCCAGTATTGAAATCTGTCTTCTTCATTTCCTTTGAGTGAGCTCAGGGGAGTTATGTGATAAGAAGTAGCAGGATAACTTGTTCTTTTGCTCAGTGCGTCCTGAATGGAGAGATGCCTTTTGAGCAAGTTTCTCCAATAAGTATTGCACATTATTACATTGATGGCAATGGATTGTGTGCATTTTTGCCTGTCGAGTGATGAATTTAGGTGATGTTAAATCTAATAGATCATTTGGAGTTATTAAAAACATAGTATTTGCTATACACTATGGGATCCAAAGCCAGCCTTGACCAGAACTTTGTGCCAGTGGCCAACACCAGACATGACACAGGGAGGTAGAAGCAGCAAAAATAAAGTAAACTGTACCTGATTATAGTATATTTCTTTGCTTATTTCTTCAGAAATTACCACAGACTACAAAGATTTCTCACCATTGTTAACCTGCTGTGTAATTGCTTGCAGCCTCAGACAGCTACAGAATTGACCTCATAATCATCTCAAAACAGCTGTCAGGGTATTTTTAGCAAAAATTGAAACGACAAAAAAAAATCACAAATAGAGGACATAAAACACTAACCAAAACTATTAGCAGTTCATGTCCTTTTGCACACTTTCATGTTTTTATGTGTGTTACAGTAGTTTCAAAGGATTCCAGGGTTGTGGGACACTGAGAGGCATCTGAGAGATGCCTCTGAGAGACACTCAGGCATCTGAGAGGCATAGCCACAGGCACTATGTTACCTGGCATCCGTATCTCTGTCTGAGGTGCTGGGACTTAGTCTTTGTGACTCACCAAGGTTCACCCTGTAAATCTGTAGAAAAGCAAGGATCAGACCCAGTCCCCTGAAGTATTGATGTTCCCCTTCATCTCACCGCCATGTGCGGAACAGTGGTGACTGGACAGCACTGGGGACAAAGGGCAGAAATGGGAAATGCTCATTGTAGAAAGAAATGTGTTCTCTGTTCTATTGTTTTAAATGTTAAACAATCCAGCCAAGACATCTGCTAAGAGGAGGTAGAGGGGAAAAAATATTTACATAAATAATGTTATCATAATATCATGCACATTGCTATCTCAGCTGTCCAAGGCAATAAGTTCATGACTTGCTGTAGCGCCATACAATTTGTGTTCCCATAAACAGAACAGAAGAAAATCTCAGAAGGTTTGAGCTGGCCTGGATCCACTGAAATTATGCCAAATTGATACTGATGGAGAAGCTGGTCTGGCAGCTACTCCTAGAGTTATTCAACATACCCTTTTTGAGATGATAAAATTCTGTCTTTAACTAACGCCTTCTTAGTTTCTCATTTTGTTTTGTTTTTAAGGAGTATACTCTGCTAAAATTGGACAGTTCAGTCTTACTTTTCTTTCATGCCGTGACAGAGTCCAAGCAGTACACACTGCCTTATCCAACCTCTCACTTGTGTTAGAGCCATCCCTGCTTCACCATTTGCTGAAGTGGGTTAGCTATGCATTAGTTCAGAAGCACAAAAGGAGCAATTAGGAAATCTGTTATCATCTAGAACCTGAATTACACAGGAAAGCAAATTTTGATACCTGCTGACAGAAGGATATGCTATCTCTCTAAAGGTGCCAGCACTAAAGGATTTCAAACTAATAAAGACTTGGACTGCGAAGCTGAACTATTATTTTCACTGTTGCATAACACATCAGCATTTCAGTTGCTAAACTATACTTTACTTGTAGGATCAGGGCTTTTTTGTTTTCATATTCTCTAAGTTCAATCAAAGCTATAATCTTCATTATAAAATTAAAAGTGAAAAATAAAAGTAATGTAGCTTTATACAATTCTGCAACTCTTTCTCGTAGAAAAGCTGCAGCAGATTTGTTCATTTATCATAGTTATTCTCAATTTATATGACTAAAAAGTAACATCAAACCATTAGATATAAAATCTCTGTCTTTTTATTGTTAGATTTAAAAATTCTTTTGTTTTCACTATGATTTTCTAAATATTTCTTGAGGTTTTTTTTCTTGCATTATTTTTAGTCTCTCAGATACATCTAAGGCTTCCAAGAGCTTTTATGTATGCTCAAGTATGATAGTCTTTTAGGCCGTTTCTGAAGTGACTTGGAGAATTTCAGTACACTGCTTATTTTGATTGAAAAAGTCCTTGCCCCGTAGATATGAAAGGACTTTGGTCACAGCAGCACTCATCCCAAATCTGCACAACGTGGAGAACAATCAGACCCACACCAGCTCATGTACTGGGTCAGATCATGGGCCGTCAAAGCTAATCAATAGGAAATTCAAAAGGGAGATATGTCTGTGTGTTAAAACAACTCCTCCCAACATGTAGGTACCCACCTGCAGAAGGGGTGGCAGGATTTTAGCTATCTAAATCGCTTCAGCAGTGAAAATGTTGGTGTCTGCATATCCTCAGATGCCAAAGTGGACTAGGCAGGATTTTGCAGATCATTGTTTTGATTTTGGCTGGCTAAACTTGAAGTTTCAGTTGAAGTTCACTACTGTTAGGGTTTGGGCATTTAGGTGTTTCTTTAATTGGCTTGGCCATTTACCTTGCTTTGATTTCTCCGTATGTGAACTAAGAAAAAGATTCAAGGTGTTTGAAGGTTACTCACAAAGGTCTATCCAGTCCTTTCAACATAGAAAGGCAAATGATTGCGTTGAAATTCGAAGGATATGTGAGTCCCAGATAGAGCACTCGGCAAGCTGTCAGAATGAGGTTGGAGGAAAAACAAGATCTCCCTGTCCCCGTGTTCAAGGCTAATGAATCTTGTATGAAGCAGACAAACCTCAGTTGCTCAAACTAGTGTCGGTATTTGATAAATACACTCAGTTTTGTCCTTGGTTGAGCTTGAGGACAATTCAGACTGTAGCCATTCAAGCTGACTCCTCTCTCTCCTGACTGCCCAGAGAGTTGAGCAGAGCCAACTTGAGAAAACAGCCCCCTTGGAAAATGTTAACTTTCTTGGGAGAGCACTGGGAGGCAGCCCTCTCAGAGCCCAACATGTCAATGTCAGGGCCCTGAACATGGCCTTGCTGTTCCGGGCCATTATCTGCAGCATCAATTTCCTCTCCCATTCCCAACAGCACTTCTTCCGGGCTAGTGAGTGGTATTTCTACCCTTGGGATGGCTACACACACGTTTGCCAATGCTGCCGTGAGCCCTGAGACAGCTCTAAAGCAGAGGATGAGCAAACACCTCCTTCTGTTTCATCTGCCCTGTTTCTTGCAGCATTTCCAGAGCCACAGACCAGCTGGTACCATTATATTATCTGGGCTGACCCCAGCAATAATATAGGTTACGGTTTGCTCACCCGTTTGCCCTTTTAATCTGATACACGACTTTATCAGTTTCTTAAGCTACCAGAGTAAGTTAGATCATTGGTGAAACAGGCAACAGGTAGGACCTTTGCAGATAGATTTTGGTAAGTAGAATTTGGCAAGTTTTGCTAATGATGCACTCCAGCAGCAATATGTTTTCTGTTCTCCCTTTCTTTAAAGGGCATGAAATTAGTGAATCAGCTTTAACTGTATTTTCTGTCAGCATGTCACAACCTCAGTGTCTTTTTAATTGTTTAAGAGCCTTGAAAGTGTGTTATTTAGATTCAGTACTGAATTTGAAGGAATCATGATTTTTTTTTTTCTGGACTTAAGCACTGACACTCGCATCTAGAAAATGCAAAGCTATTAGGAAACAGCTCCTCTGGAATGACCTCTTATATGAAGTGTTAAGAATTAAGAACTTTTTCCCAGTGGGTATGACTATCGTAACAGTTCTGATAGCAGATATGGAACATCACTCTCTCTTTTTCTGCTCGCATTTCAAATGCAGCTGTTGCTGTAGTATCTAGACATCAGAAGGAGAACTACAGATTCACGGATTTGACAGAGTTGGAAGGGACCTCTAGAGGTCATCTAGCCCAACTCCCCTGCTAAAGCAGCATTGCCCAAAGCACATCACTCAGGACTGCATCCAGGCAGGTCTTGAAGATCTCCAGAGAAGGGGACTCCACCACCTCCCTGGGCAGCCCATTCCAGGGCTCTGGCACCCTCACTGGCAAGACGTTTTTCCTCATATTTGAATGGAACTTCCCATGTTCCAACTTGAGCCCATTGTCCCTCATCCTATCACTGGGAAACACTGAAAAGAGTCTGGCTCCATCCTCCTTCAACCCACCCTTTAGATACTTGTAAACATAGATAAGGTCTCCCCTGTCTTCTCTTCTCCAGGCTAAAGAACCCAAGCTCTCTCAGCCTTTCCTCATAAGGGAGGTGCTCCAATCCCTTAATCATCTTGGTTGCCCTATGTTGGACTTTCTCAATTCATCACTTTATAATACAAACTAAATTAAGGGCTGTAAGACGTACAAACTCTTCTGGAAAATAGATTATAACACTGCCAGAAGTTGCATCAATTACAATGGAGAGGATTAGAAATGGACACAGAATGCAAATTAAGATTTGGTCTCTTACACCCTAACTTCAGAGGAATTTATCCCTAAAGTCCTAAAGTCCCACTTTCTTTTCCACTTCTTCATGACAGCTCTCTTAATTCTTTTATTTCACAAGTGTTCCTTCAACAGGCAAAGAAATTTTTCAGCAGGGAGCAGTTTTCTTTGGGATTCATATACTCCTGGCTTACCATTTTATATATATATATATGACAGTTCCATTTGTAAGAACAATTATCTTCTGATTGATTGTTTCTAGTTTTCATTCAAGTTTTTAGCCTTCATGAGTGACTGGAGGAATCTTTGTCATACTGACTTGTATAAGGCTTGGCACTCTTGGGGTAGATCTCCTTAATTCCTTGTTTTCCACACAAGTCAATTATCAACATTGTGCAGGACCCTGTGTGAGCTCCACCTCCTGAACAAACCGTATGCAGAATGTGATAAAGGAACACAATAGCTCAGCTGAATGCATTTAGGTATAAAGGCAGCAGGGTACTGAAAGTAAAGGCTGTCAAACTGAGATTTAAAATAGCCTCGAAAAGCAAAACAAAACATGGATACACACTTGCTCTTTTCCTACCTGATCCAATAACTTCTGGTCAAATTGTCACGAATAAATCTCTCACTTCATGCAAGGTAATGGCTTGGCTGAATACGCAGATTGAACAGTAGAGAACATGGGAAAAAATAGTAAATCTGTGGCTTCCTCTGTGAGTACTAAGGAAGTTTTGTAGAAATGCTGCCCTAGGGTGAGGCAGAAGGTGAATGTTCAGCTGGCATAACTCTCTTGCAAAAGGGTAAAATCTCTTCGCATTCTGCTCTCATTATGTTATGACCACAGATTAGCCATGGTCTAAATTCTGGCTCAGCCAGAAGAAACTGTGCCAAAACAGTAGCTAAAACGATAGTGCAGTTTATGGAAAGAATCAGGAACGCAGACATGCCATCTCTTCTGCTTACATTTGTTTGTGGGTCACCAGCCTGCAGTTTTCCATTTAGCGTAGTTTCAATG
>JAOXNG010000001.1:213526256-213550562 GCA_028566535.1 Scolopax minor
AGAGCAAAGTTACTGCCCTGAGTGCCAAAGGGGGATGAGGTGCCTGCAGAGAACAGAGACTGCCCCATCCCTCCAAAATCTCTCCCATGCAGCTTTTCTGCTCATCAGCAGCACAGGTCCTGGGCTGTGACCGACACCTTATTGCTCCATCGCTACCCATTAGGGCTTTTGCTATCAGTTAGCTCGTCATCCGCAGTTCTTTTCATATTCCAGTCAGATCACCTAAATTGCACTCAGCCTGCCCCTTCAAATGCCTCTGAATGTATTTATTATGACAGTCAGAAGCTTGATAACATTTAATAATATTTCTTATGAGCAGATTCTGTATACAGATCCCACAGCCCTGCCTGCAATGTAAGGTCATCTACTTGCTTTATTGTCATTTTAGCAACACTGCACTGAGGCATGAAAGGAGAAAGCTAAACTTGGCTGAGATAGCAAATTCCTTATTGTGGTGTAAATAAAACCCTCTGCATACTCAACGCACCTCTCCTCCAAATGTCAAAATCCAGTGAGCATCAGAGTGTCAGGACTTGATACATAGGACACATTTTGACAGATTATTAAGTATTTGATTAAAAAAAAAGCAAACAAACAAACGAAAAAACAACACCAACAACCCACGTATTTTGTGACAATTTATGCTCTAGAAAAATCTTATTATTTTCAGCCCTAGTCATCAAATCATGGGAAAAACAGTCTGTAGGGAACCTCAGGTGGTCACTGAATTCAACCCTGAGGGTTCTCTTCTGTACCTTATTTCTGTCTCAGAAATTTTTCTAGTCTCTACATAAGGACCTGCCACAACAGAACTTTCATATTCCTCCCAAACACCTTTCTGCAGTGCTTCGCTTTCCTTATCATTAAGAATGGCTGAACTGCTGCAGTTTAAGCCTGTTGTCATTTTCTTCTATCAATCTATATGGAGACTGCATTATTTGTCTTCATCTTCACCAATCTCAACTGAATTCCTGCTTCTCAGAAATTAGAAAGTATAAAGATGTATCCAACTATCTATCCTGTCTCTCTGCCTACCAGAGATTGTTTCTGGCATCATTGTTATACTAGGCTTAAATTCTCTAAGTATAAAATTTCACCATTTCTAGGAAGAAGCTGTTGTGTAATCCATAATCAGATAGTGTTCTATGTATTCAATGTATTTTGATATTTTGACCAATATTTTGACTACTAATTGACTAGCTATTTTGACCATCATGTTGGTGCATATGTGTCCACGTGTATGTGTATGAAAAGAAAAAAGGAGGGGCATCTGCCTTTTTCCCCCCCTCTAAATTTGGTGATTAGAAAATAGTAACAGACGCCAAGTAAAAGATAATGGAAGTGTCAAACACCAGAATATGTGGGATCACAGGTGGATTTATGAAGGAGAGGTTGAACACAAATTAAGCAGCATACACCTACCCATGAGGATGATATGGAGGAGGGTTTGTGAAGGTGGCGTAGGCACTGACACACAATTAAATATTCTTTATTCTTGGTCTCAGCCAGATTTATCCCTCTTTACTGATCTAGCCTGGCTTTTCTCTGTTCCCCCAGTCTTTCTAATTTCTTGTTACTATTTAATGGGAATGGCTGCCTGTGGGGTATTCTCCAAAGAACTCTGAGCACTCTTATTGGAGTAAGTGCTCAACTGAGCTATAAATTGGCCTCCAACTGGTATTCTGACCGTTGCTTAGAAAAATGATAACTTGTGTAGCAGTAATCTTTGGGAACTGGAGGTACATATGCCTGAGAGCAACTTGCCTAGAAGCAATCTGCCTGTGTGTACTTGCCTGCATAATCCAGCCCTCATATTTTTTTTAGCCTGACACTACTCTATTTTTTAAGGAGCAGCCAGTGAATAATGCAGCTGCAATATTGTTCTATTTCCATGCTTACTGCTATTTTTAAAGACAGTGGGTCAAAGAGGGTAGAGGGATCTGCAGACAGCTCTTGGATGCCCACAAGAGCAGCTGGAGGACAACAACCTGGATCAGGACTGATGGTGTCAGGGAGGAGCAGGAGAGGGCTGCTCTACTGCCACCCAAGGGTGGCAGCACCCTCTCAACAAGAGGTGCAGTCCCAGGGCACAAAGAGCCAGTCTGGTGGCAGCAATCAATGTTGGTCCACAGCCCTGTGGTTCCCAGAAAATCCATAGTGATGAGTCAGGTCCAAAATCAAGCTAGGAAGTGCTGTCAGTAAGGTGAGATGGGACAGGCAAGATGCAAGGCAGGGAACATGGAGAGCCCTGGTGATCCCAGATGAATCATGAACAACAAGGACTGAGCTGCTGTTTACTTTCTTCTGTGATTATTAAAGTACTTTAGTTTGGTCCAATATTTTCTACCTTCCCTTTCTTACAACTATTCGAACAGCATTTGCTAGCATTAGGCTGCAAAAGATAATGTTAACCTTTTATTAATGGTTTATACAACTCAACATAAGGCTTACCTTATTCTGACGAATTCTTGACTACCAATTATGACTAATTTTGATCAGTAATAAAATGACAGTCTTTGCTGAGTAATTAAATTTTAGTTTAAAAATATTTTTCCATGCCTTTCTGCTACTTCCACTTCCAATAGCAATTGAATTGAGTATTCTCTTTTACTTCCATCTAATTTTGTTTCTAATATGTTGAAAACAAGGAGTCTTCCCATTAAATCCAGTAGAGGTTGACCTGATCTCTAGTATGGTTTTTTGCTAAGGATTGTTATTAGGATATAGGATATATATAGGATCAGTTTATTCACATGAAAAGCAGAAGACATGAACTAGAATAAAAAGCTAGAATGTGGATTCAGTCCCACAGCTTAGAGACATTTGAAGTGAAATTTTGGTTTAGGCAGGCCCCTAAAAAGAAATAAATAGTATTCCACTGTGATCTGATCCCTAATAACATTTCAGTATTCCTAGTAACATTTAGCTTCCAGAATGGTTCACAGTGTGGCCTCGGATGTATAAACAAAATGACTCTTCAATAACACTTCAACAAACATATTGCAATTTGCTCAAAACAAAAAATGTTTTATTTTCTCAGTGCCAGACAATTATTGGACACCCACTGATTAAAAAAAAATTAATAATAAATCCTAGCTAAAAATACACTTCCATTAGGCATTTATTTATAAGCTTCTGGAAAATGTCTAAGAAGCACAGGCAGAGATGAGTCGTAACATTCTAGATTGGCTTTTACCTATCACAAAAATATTTTACCTGCACAATGGGAAAGCCTGAAATATGGCTTCCTGCAGAAATATTATTTCTGCATCATAGTGGGACAATTCTGTAAATGTTGTAAAACATTAGCAGATTTTTTTTATTTAATTTCCTGGCTCCTAAATTAATATTTCTTCACCTCAAAAATCCCAAAGTGAAACAGCTCTTCCATTCTTCATGGTCAAGAGCACCAACCTGTAAATACTGTCTAAAAGAAATGGGATGAATCATGCACTGACTGTAAAGGGGATCTGAGGTCACCACCTGTGCCCCAGACACCTACAGGGTAAATGTTGATCAGTGTATCCCATTTCTGTGAGCCTTTGCTGGATCCACCTTCTAAAAAACATAGCAGACATTTCAAGACAGGGTGAGAATACGTAATGGCCCTTCAGTGCTTCACAAGGCTATGGCCTGACAACTATTTGCAGTCCTTAACTGCTTTGTCTCGATGGGACATGAATCTATACTGTAAGAACCACAGGGCCTTATTCAAACGGTGCAGTTTTAAAAGCCTAACGTAGACATCTGAGCGAATTATTTTGGAATCATCTTTTTGCTAGTAGATGCAGTGAATAAACTAGGCATTTGTAACAAGTATTCTGAATATACTCTTGCATTACCACTTTGCCAAATGCAGAATAGAAATGCTTGGCTAGGTTAGGTTAGGTTAGGTTAGGTTAGGTTAGGTTAGGTTAGGTTAGGTTAGGTTAGGTTAGGTAGAGCTCTCTAGAAATGCACAGAGATAAGCCCTCCGCTCAGTCCAGCATCCAGCTCCCGAGGTGTCAATAGGAATTATGCTGTTGCTGTGGAGATAGTGCAGGCTCCCAAACTTCTTTGCTTGTGGAAAAATTATAGAAAAGAAAAACCCCTTCTACTCAGAACTGAGATTTTTTTATAGAAAAGCATTCTACACATCAATTATTTGCAAGAGTTGTGAATCAGTATTTTACTGTACACTCCCCCATCTCAGAATGATTGAATTTTTCTTTGCTGTAACCAGAGAATAAGAGCATTTTTTCATGTGTGAAAACTTAAAATAAGCTTTGGAAGTAATTGATGTTATAAAAATTTTGGTTTTGCATCTCCATTACTAATTGACATTAAGTATTTTACAAAACCATTATTTCTGCAATATTGGAATTTAGTTGTTACTTTTAGCAATCATTCAAAGAATGCTCCTCTGTGATAAAATGGAAATTAATGTCAAGGATAAAAAGGTAATGTCAAATCACATTGCACAAATTCCTCACCAACTCATTGTTATAGGTAGGTCTTTATAAGAAGTCAAAAAAAGCTGGTGAAAATTATCAAAAGCAAATTACTAAGCAAAGATATTTTCTGTGCAACAGTTTTTCATTGGCACAGAACACGAGTGGTGTAGAGAGGTCTAGAGACACTCTCCAGAGCTTTGGTGTGAAACTGCCCAGTGTGGAGAGGAAGCATAAATTGCCCTTCTCCACCTGGCTTGCATCTTGTTTTCTCTATTGGATTTAAGTTCTGGCCAAGGTTGCAAGACCTCAGAAATGGGGTTGCACTGCGTGTCATGGAAGAATCAGATCTCAGCATTGCTCCTGCTAGTGCAGCCGGTGTCTTGGAGGAGAAGTCTTCTCCCCATGCCAGAGGAAAAGCTGGGTTTCATTTCTCCAGCTGCCCTTGCTCTTTCATGCATTTTCACATTCTCCACAGTCCTTCACATTCCATGATGGTTGGAGCTGGTGGACACTGGATGAACATCTGTTTTGACCTGAGCCCATATTATTGGGCTTTCACCTTGAGCTGAGCACATTTCACTCAGTGTGTCTGCAAGGTATGTTAGAAATACTGCTCTCATCAGCATCTATTTCACTCATGTGCTGAAGTAATCAAATGAAATTCAGCTGATAAAATAGCACATCGCCAGGAAAATTTAACTGTACAAGGTTTTGTTGCTCCAGGATATCTTGAGGCACTCCACAAAGATTTGCACTAATTTAATAATAATGTCTGTTGGGCCCAGGTCCCAGTGGAACATAAAGGAAAACAAGTGAGTATTCCATTTTAATCTATGCAATGGTAGCCATGTTGACTCTAGCAGGAAACTGGAATTCCTTAAGGATCCTGGTTATTTTAAGTGGTGAAACAGTTCTAGAAATTGTGAAAAATACTGACAAGTCAAATTTGAGGCTTGTACTCAGCTGAAGTAAAGAAATAGGGTTTTGTAGTTTTCTTTTAGAAATCCAGTAGAAGTTTTTCTTCCAAATTAAAAAAAAAATACAAAAGTAAAAAATCTGTGCATCTGTTTTCCAGTTTAAGGAAAAAAAAAAAGAGGGAAGAGCAATATTGAATTTTATTGAGAAGTACAAATTCTAAATATCTGCAACTCGCAAGCATAATGGAATGTAGTAGCAAATGTGAGAAATAAGTGCTTTGGGGTTGAACTTGATACAGATGGTGAAAAATGACTCTGCTTATTGGCAGCTTGTCAGTCAAAGAAAATACTGATGAAATAGTTTCTTCAGTTAATGAGCAATTTAAATACATGTATTTCATAGATTTTCCAGTTTTTTCAGCCTGATCATTGCGTGGAGTTTATTTATAAAATAATATTGTTTTGTAAATGGCCATAATGTTAGAGACTAAACACTATCAGTGTTTTCTTCTATCCCACTACAAGTGTGTGCTATCCCTGCTTATGTAAGAGAAATGTTTAAGAGAGTCACTGACATAAAGATATGTAGTGTAATATTTAAATTGGTGACAGACTGAAAATAACACAGTGAAAATTTGCTAGCACAGGTAGAATACCAAAGTTTACAGATGAGAGTTAATTGCTTTCCCTCTAAGCTGTTCCAGCAGAAATTTGTGCTGAGTTTAATTTCAAGAGTGTGTTATTTTTATAACTTGTTGTCTAATGGCCTGAATTAAGTGGTAGGAAATTTGCATGTATGTATAGATAATGCCATAGGTAACTTTCTTCTAAAAAAGTGATAGAAAAGAAAAATGTATAGTACTGGCAATAGAAATTTTTAAAGAGTTACAAACAAGACAAAGTTTTCTTCTAGTAAGATTTCACACAAAGCTCCAGAAGAGAGGAATTAAGACCCAACAAGATGATACGGTCTCTGTATTTCATGTCTCTTTCTGGCTCACTCAAATTCAAGCATTTCAGTTATGAGTGACTTAGTCACTCACAGGCCATGCCTGGGAGATTATAGGGCTGTGGGAACTGCCAGCCTGGGCCCAAGCCAAAGTCCATCTAATTTGGTATCTCCATCCGTGAGACTGGTAGTGTGAGATGCACCACTGGAAGATGAAGGAGCTTCACCTCCTGTGCCTCACACCAGCCTCGTAGAGAGTGACTTTGGTTTTGTTTGCCCATGCCTGTATTTTTTATAATTTTAGCTGTAAGGCCTAAATAAAACAAAGTTTCAAATTAAAACCATGTGACTGGTATGATCTACTGTCTCCTGAGCCAGACCTTTGCCATAATTCAGCCTCCCACACCAGTCACCTGTGAGCACAAACACTCTGCCTTTAACTCAAAAGAGCAGCTCAAAAGGTTACTCTGCACCCATCTTTCAGTGAATAGTTTGAAGGCAGGTAAATCTTTTTTCACTAGCGTATCACAAAATAAGAGTAATAAAGGTCCTACTCTTACTCTTTTATGCAACAGTCCTTTCTACTTTCTATGCTGTAGTTTACATTTGCAAAAGTCGAGTGCAGAGCGCTTGATTGCACAAACAAATGATTCCACAAAAAAATAGTGATAAAGGAGCAAATTTAGGATTTTTTACAACATAGATAACTAACACCTTCTCCAGCTTTATTTATTAGTGAGATTAATTCAAAAGATTGCACAGGGAAGATCAGCCCCCTTGATATTATTTTCAAATCTAAAGAAGCACCAGCAGTCAACTGATCATCAGAATTAAGAAAAAGATATGAGAAGATATCTGATCAAAACTGAGGAATGAAGATTGAGCTGATAATGGTCCTAGAGTGCAGACTGTAGAAAAATCTGTAGTTTTGGGTGATCAGACGTTGCCAAGTACTTTGCCAAAACTTTGCCAAGTACACACCAATGTTACTGTTGATCTCTGAGGCTCTTTCGTCATCATTGTGGCACAAAGGATACTGCAACAGGTTCATGTAGGCAAAGATTTATTAGTGGAACCAGTAGCTGATGGCAGGCATCAGCTCTAAGAGGGTGAGTTATACTTTGGGGAAAATAAAATAGAAAAGAGTAAAGATTTGGGAAAACATTGCCAAACATTGAATATACTTTCCAACTCCAGAGACAGCCTTGAGAAAGGAGAGGAAGTCCTTCGCACTGCCCATATGACTGTAGTGAGCCTGGATGGGTGGAAGCCCACGCCTGACCCCAGCACAACACTGCGATGCTGGGTCTGTGAGCATCCCATCACAGGCATTACAGATGGGAGAGGCTTGTTGTTTAGCTCTTTTACCTTCACCACCCCCTTCTCTCCTGGCACTGCAGTGTTATTCCCCATAGTACTTAAGATTAGCAGATTTGTTTTAAATGTGAAAAATGATCTAGGCTTTTCCCCTTCCCTTGGGGCAGATTATTCTACATCCAAATTGATTTCACTGTCAAGAAGCTTCGCCCTTTCTTATTTTCACACTATTAATTTCAGTGCTGCTGCTTGAACAAATCCTTCCCACCCTCTTTGTGTACAACCTTCAGGTAGTTATACATGACCTTGACTGTCACATACACAAGGTTTTTACGTTGCCATTTCAATCCTACTGACAATGGTGCAGCGTAAATTAGCACAGATGAGTACTCCCTTTTTAAATGTGATTCGTACCTTGCATCAAGTTAAATACATGTTTGCAGCGTTGGAAATACTGCTTTTACATGCTTTCTTGAATGTTCCTATGAGTCTTTGTGTTCCCCTGGTAGTTTATGTTGTGGTTTAACTGTTGTTTTGTTAGGAATTGAAATTGAGTTGCTGTCTGACGAGTAGCATTAAGTCAGTCTTTAAAAAAGATTAGTAAAATTTCACATTTATAAATACTAAACAGCACTACCTTTGTCTGTAGAAGCTAGACAGCATGGAGTTTTTAATCAATCAGGCTTGTGCTTTTTCAGTTGGATTCCCAAGATCATAATCTTCCTGCAGCTTCATCGGAAAACTAAGCAAGCAGAGCTATCTTCATCTGTGCTGCTTCTCACACAAAGTTTCTTCTCACTTATCACAACAGATCATGGTGCAAAGATTCAATAAGGTTTGAGTGTAGCCCAGGCTTATTCTAGATATTTGTAGTGTCTAGGAAAATGTAAGGTTGAACTTAACAGAATAGGGACATTCTTCCCCCTGAGTCTCATAAAAAGACATAGACAAGTTGGCAAGTGTTGCTTGCCAGCATGTTACTGTGTGGTCAGGCTGCAAATGAAAGACGTATGTCTAAGGAATATATGGTGTGATCAGTACACAACAGGGCTTACAGTTGCCACTGACTTCTGCATGTCTGCACAGATGTTGTTAAGAGCTTTCTGTGTGTGTAAAACCAGTCCATGGCCAAGTTTGTGGTTACACCAGGAAAGCAAGAATGTCCCAGGCTTTCTTCTAGACTTGATCAAGTCACTTAAACTCGGTATAATGCATTATCTTAATAAAAAAACTCCCAGGGCCTCACTGATAGTATCCACTAGGTCCCAGTGTTGACCTAGTCCCTACAAAGTGCCCGAAAGGACCACTGCTATGGTCCTGGTGTTGCAGGTGGAACAATGAGGTCAAAAATGCCAAAGTGCAATTTGGCCCATGTTCCCCAGACCATGCTGCCACAGTAACTGCAAAACCACTTCCAACCTTTGAAAACCATTCCACTTTTGGAAAACATTGTCTTCAAAAGTTTGTTTTGGAGACTTCATATTCATCCTGCATTTTGAATACCTAAGTGAAAAAGATCACTATAGAAGCAAAAAGACCATAGATATGTTAGTGAAACTGTGTATCTGTTACAGTCCAAACCTTTTCTTTCTGGCATCAGTGTGACTTTTCAGTATGATGGGAGAGATTTAACATGTAGAGATTTAACAGCATTTGAGTGCCCAAACCTTTATTAAAGTCTGCATTCAAACATAAAACAATGTCCCTAATACAAAAAGTGTGAATTAAATATAAAGAAGAGGATTGCAGGGGCACAATGTTGCTGATACATCTTTTATATGTTTATAGAATGCTGCACAAGTGAGAGCTTTCCAAATAAGTTAAGCCAAAAACAGGTATTAAAGTAGAAGAATCAAAAAAAGCATGGTAGATGGGAAGCAGTAGAGTGAACTCATATACATTGTTAAACTAATCTCAAAACAAGAGTGATAAAAATACGCATGTGACATAAAAACTAGGCTAGAGCTTAGCTCAAATCTGCCTAAAAATAGGTGGTAAATGAAATTCAGCTACACCCTGTATAAAAGAATTTCACAGTCAGAGCTCTGGAAGAGCTTTTTCTCAGGTGATCCCCTCATGACCAAGGATTAGCATTAGTTGAATGAAATAGCAAAATAAAGGATTCCCAATGTATTTGTGAGTCTAATGGCTTTTAGAACATATAGTTGCTTTTAGAGCTTTTAGAGCACTAAAATACATCTTTCCCCAACTTATTAGGCTCTTCTGCAAAGCATGAAGAGAAAGCCTCTACCAAGGGCACATTTAAACTAAAGAGTATGTGCTGGATCAGCTACTTTGTGAAAAAAAAATGGGAAGAAGCTGAAGTAAACAATTATATAGTTGCCTTTTGCAGTATGGTATAACTATCAAATTACTATTCTTTGTGATATTTAGCACTATAAAGCAAATTTTGAAATTGGATTTTTTATTCAACGTTACATGAATATTTCCTTTAAGAGCACACTATCTTATTAGCTGATGAGTAACATACATACAGCTGCTGCACCTGGGGAAAAGCATTTGGAATATAAAAATTATGTTGACACAAAAAAAAAGTACCAAAGGGAATTCTTATGAACGGGAAACACACAGTGTCTTAATGTCTGTCACAACCAGGGAAGGTCACAATGTGTAAGCCAGACTTCCATAACTGGGGACATCTGGGGATAATTGGTTGAGCAAGAGTGTGCATCACAATTTTTTTCTGGCTTCTCCAAAACATAGCCTATGCCTAAGTAGTATCAAACAAAAACTCAACTCAGGACATCAGTGAAAGCTTTTCTCCCTTTTCTTTTCCAAGACCTTTTTTATCACAGTTCAAATGTTGTGCACAATCACCTCACTTTTCAGTTGTCAAACAGTACTTAAAAATTCCTTTTGTTTTTTAGTCTTAGGTACTTGTCTACATAAAGTGCCTACTAAAGCCAATTCCTAGGTTAGTGATAGTCAGTGTGAACTGATGGCAGTGACGTATAAAAGTAATCTGTCTTGCAGGTTTTTCACTGCAACTGAAAATGCCCAAGTTATTTGCCATTGGAGGATTTTACAATATTCATGGCAAAGACATTGTGACTTACTTATTCAGAAAACCGTTTTCAGTCACTTTTTCACTGACTTTCAGAAACTCTGCCTGCATAAATATTGTTGAATCAAGCCTAAGCTTGACATCACAGGGAGCCCCTGTGCAAACCAGCTCCGGACTATTTGACAGGTCTCACCATTTCCATTTTATAGAAATAAAATCTCTCAAAAACATACATCTGAATTTTGCAGTTTAAGCCTACCTCTGTTCCTCACATGCATGCTCTTTTCTTAAAAAATTATGTATTCACTGTTGGTCTCTACTCTTCCACCAAGAGAACAAAATATGGAGTTAACACGAAGTGTCCCATAAAATGATTTTATTATGTATGAGTCTCCCTCTTATCTCTTTGCCAACTCCCTTATCTCTATACATTAGAGATATATACTGTGGCATCTGTAAGAAACATTTTTCTGGGTATCTGCAAGATATCATATTCTTAAGGTGGAGACCATCAGTCTGATTTTAATCACATTTATATTGGATACAAAATCAAACTCAAGGCTCCCATCTTTGGTTTCTTGTGAAGCAACATGCACTTAATGTATGAGAAAATAAGTCCTTGGTAAGCCCATTAAGTTAATACCAAGGACTAATTATTTCTGTAAGGGTCCAGGATCAGTCCTATTTTAGTGTTTGATAATATATTTTTTGCTGTTTTAAATATAAATCCTGTTTCTACACTGTGACAGTATATACAGTGATTAACATGAATATACACATTGATTAATCCATAGAAATCTTAACACGTGCCCAAAATATTTGCTTATGGGTATTTATAAACTAAGAGTCAGCGTTATTTCAGGAACAAGGTTTTTACTGGTGTAAATGCAGTGACACAGATGAACATAATAATTGCCTGCTATGAATTGCCAGACTTTTATTGTCCAAATTGAAGTGGAACAATATTAAATATTAAAAAGGCAAATCAGTACTTGAAATTGCAAAGGATAAAAAGTTTATATAACACTATAGTATATCTTTCAAATTTGGAATATACTGCTAGATCATGCATAAGCTTCAAAAAATTATATGCTTCTCTGGTGAAAATGGACTTTCTGAAGTTTTTGCTCTAGACTGTTGTGGAAAAAAAAAATAAAAAGAATACTTATAAGTGTCATTTATCACATAATGTCTGTGAAACAGAGCTTATTTATTTATAAATTTGAAAGCATTCTTTTTAATTCCAAAATGAAATGGCATTTGCTAATGAAATGATTGTCATTTTTAAAACCCCTTTGTTTTTTGAGGTGCTATTGTTATATATATTTTTTTCCTTTTCAAGTGTAATGCCTATAGTATTACTATGTCAAATTCAGATGAGTCGTGACAAACAACATTTTCACAATGGGAAATGTTAACATGCTACATTTTTTCTTTGGAAAAAATAAAAGAAAAGGTCACAGAAAACACATCTTAATTTAATTATATCCTCTAGGTCATTAAAGTGGTGTAATGTGCATGTCAGTCCTCTTTTCATCCACAGATTACTTTAATCCTTCATGCGCATTTTCTTTTTCCTCTAGCTTTCTTTCATATTTGCTTTGTTTTGAAATTGCATGCTGTCTGGATTATTTGTGCATGACCTCCACATTAATTTCACATTGAATGTTTACATACTCAGAGATTTTCATGAATCATTTATTCTACATGTGCATTTTTTTTCCTTTGTTTTAAGTTACTGAACTTTAAATATGCTTGAAATGTAAAAGTGGCATGAAACTTTTGTGACACAATTAGACAACTATTTTAATAGAGATTTTCAGCACCTAACTTCACATCTTTCAGAAATACATATTCTAAACCACTTTTTATGCTGTGCTTCGAAAATGTAAGAAAATTAATTATGAACTGAAACTTCAAATCTATTGCATTTCAAAATTGGAGCCAAATACTGGTTATATTTCATTCAAGCAATGACAAACACATGAGATATTGGTCCTTTAAATGAGTTAAGAAGGTCTCTGCTCATTTGGGGGTGATTACTTGCAAAGTCCTGTGTCTGGGCGTTGAATATGTTCAGTATAGGAAGTAGCGTAGGACATCATTGTCTGACGGACAGCACAGATCATGTCAGATAAACACTATCTGCAGCTCCTCATAGATGCCCTCTGGAAATGCCAGCTTCTCCCAATTGGCTGTATAGGAACCCTAATTCCTCATTTAGTATCTGAAATGCACATCCCAAGTAGGCACATTCTGCTTTTACATAGTACAGTGCCATGAGCCCTTGTGACTGTCTATAAAGTCAAAGGTTTTTTCATGGAAAAAAATCCCAATTTCTTCCATATTGCTTCGCCATTTGAAGAATTACAGCAATATAGGTTGCTCAACTTGCAACGAAATACTGCTTATCTGCAGAATTCCATCTCTAAATCACATAAAAATAAAAGCATATCCAGAGGAACCTAATGAGTAAATATACATGTATAAAATAAAACAAAGTTGTTTTTTTTGGAATTATGCCCTCAAAAAAACATTTAAACACACTTAAGAACTTGGCGATTAAGAAGCCAAGTAAAACTCCATGAAAACAGCAGCAGTTACCAGAAAAAAATACTTTAATTGGCACAGGACTTAATGTACATAACTACTACAAGTAAATCAAAAGCTTCCGCTTTCCTCTTTACAGCCTATTCTTTTTCAGACAGTTAATTAATTCTGTGCACAGTCCGCTATGATTAAAAATGAGTGGCTTGATCTCAAAGCATGCTGAGCCATCTGTAGCCCTTTATCTGAACAAGCCAAACACGATAGGTTTTCCAAATAAGGAGCTGAAGGTTGTGATTTGAGACCTTTGGGATCAAATAGATCCAGTCTCCAGGAGCTTTGCCTTCAATGTGCAGACCTCATCGCAACCACCTCTGATTCTTTGCAGCCTCTTGGTTTGGACTGATTTGAGTCACTACAGTTCTCTCCACTTTTACAAACTAGTTGTTTTGTCAGCATGAGTGTGACAACAATTAGACGTCCCTGTTTTTGCCCCATGCCTTTTCTCCTTCACAGTCATTCAATGACAAGCGTAAAAAGAACTTCATCTTTTCACGAAAATTCCCATTCTACAAGAGCAAGGAGCAGAGTGAGCAGGAAACAAGTGATCCAGAACGTAAGTAATTTCTTGGAGACAATGTCACATGCAGCAGCACAAAAAAAGGGTGACACGCATGATACCAGTATTCCCACACATCTAGGCAAATATCTGTCGTAGGCAGGCAGGAGAGGTATTACTACTGTGACCAATGTGTGACTGCAGTTTGGATCCAGCTGGTCCTTCCTTCCCTGGAAACGCCATTTTCAGAAGAATGAAACAGTGACCTCAACTTTTGAGTGAGCAAATGTGGCTCCTCAAAGTTCTTGTGGCACCTGTCAATAATCCAAACTTGTCTTTGATTAAATATTCCCAGATCAGAACTGGCTCAAAATGAAGCAAAAGAGATTTCTTTCACAACATTAAGGCAAATTATTACTTTTTAAAAGGTCTGCTCTAATCTCATTGCTGCCTTTGATATTCTCCAAATTGATTGCCACAGGCAGCTTCACTTAGTTTAACAATTAAATGAAGCATTCTTGCTAACAGCTTAAAGAAGTCAATCAGATCATGGAATGTGTACCTCCCCAGGCATTTACTGCTTGCTTAAATTGTACAGAGAACCAGCATTATTAAAAATATATGCTGGATCCAAGCCCAAATATTCTTTGTTTTTTTCTTAATAATTTTCTCCTAAATTTATCCATTGAGGATCATTTCTGGGACTTTATTCATCTGGTTGTTCCTTCTTCCTCACAGATACAAAAGCCACGTATCATGGTCACTGCCTCTTTCATTGGCTCTTCTCCCATAGAATATGGGTATAAAGTTGTTTCAGAAAGAAAAAGCAGGGATCCAGATTGCTCAATCAACATGGTCAGTCATGGTAGTATCCATTTCAACTCCACTGACTTCTTCCTTCCTCTTCTGCGGCTGTTCTTCCTTTCTCATTGCTCTCTCTGGGGACTTCCGTGCAGGACATCCCCGGATTAGGTGACGACGGTTATGGAACAAAGACTCTGAGTAAGTTCCCAGGAATGGTCACTGTAAATCTTTTTTCTTTTTGTTTGTTTTGTTTTGTTTTGGCTTCTGTTCCTTCTCTGAGGACCCTCCACTCCTAGCATGCACAAGATAGAGTTTTATTTGTTACCCAGCTGTGAATGCATTAAAAATGTTTCAATCATTTTTTTCTGCATGATGATATTAAATAACATACAGTGTATTGAGCAGACACTTTCACTTCTTTTGTAATAACACCTTTTGTTTCTGACAGTATGTTATTGTTCCCATCATGGCAGTTCTGTAGAGTAGCTTACCTAGAGCTCGTCTTGCTGCCTAGACTGTTCTCAGCAACAATTCCTCCCTCTCCATCTAAAGGGAAAGTTAAACATTTTAACTTGATCACATCCTGAGGAGATCAATAGAAAATTATTTTATGCTGTTGCTTCTGCATTTTCAGCTTTTTGCATGGGAGTGTTTGTTACTTTGCTGGATTTTAGATTAGTGTTTGTTATTAATGGAAGAAGTCATTTGCAGGCTAGAGAAGACCATGCCTTCTCCAAAGCTAATTTTGGACCCATTTCACCATTAGCAACCTATTCTCTGTCATATAACCTTAATCGATTTCTTTCTCTGATGCAGCAATCCTGTCTCAAGACTTGGTATTGCAGAATGTGTATTGTCTCAGATAATTGTTCAGAAAAAATTTTGCTTCCTCGAAAGTTAGACCAGAAAAATCATATAGAGTGAAATATTTGCAGCTGATTTCTATATAAGTAGATACATTATATTCTGTATCCAGAGCTAAATGAGTTAAACAAAATGACACTTGCATGTGTTTGGCTGCTGCTTCTTCAGTTCTTACTCTTTTTCTTACGTGCCAAGTAATTGGAGCGAAATGTGTGTGAATGTTAACACTGCATCGCCTCCTGTTTCGTACGCGCTTTTTAATTGCAGGAATGCACATCCATGCACCCGAATTTAGAGATCATTCTGTTTCCAACTGATTTGTTGACATTTTAATGGTTTAACTTTAAGTCATATAGTATCTCTCAATTTAAAGATGAAAGCTTCATCTCTTGCCTGAAGAACAGTTCTGCAAAAGTACTTTTGTCAGGGATAGACAGCAAATGTCGCTGCCACCTGAATTTTAGCCAAATTTTAGACATTCTCCTACTTCAAGTGTCATGACAGCTCATTAGCGACAAATGCAGATCCTTCCCTGCTAAAGAAAAGTAGAATACTTCTGATCTGATAAGGCTCATTAATATCTGTGTCCTTACAGAGAAAAATCTCCATAATATCCAGTCATTTGAAAGGAGATGACTGAATTCTGCAAATTGCTAAGGGAAAAGTAGTACAGAGGTATTATACAGTCTGTAGTTTCTCTATTAATATAGCATCTGGCTTTCAGTTACTGACACACCTCTAGACATTCCCACCCATCCAAATTTCACTAATATTCAATTCAGAGATGCTTTTTAATTACAATTCTTACTATGAAGGATATTTGTTCTTTTTTAATAATGTTCTTAGAGTCCTGTAAAGCATATTAGTTTGAGACAACCCTTGTTAACTTGCTATGAAATATCCAAAATTCAACATACTCTTTTCTTCAAAATATAAGTTTAATTTTTTAAAACTTCATACTAAGTCCAAGATCAAAGCTTTCCGTTACTATTTTTACCAGGTATCATCCCCTATTGTTTCTGCTGCCCCATCAGTCCCACTCTAGGAACCCTAAACCATTAGACTGGTAACTGGGTGAAATGCAGCACCTTGAAGAGAAGCAGTGCTCTTGGCATGGTTCCCATAGTCATCTTTCATGACGTCCATGCATGGTCTGCTCTGGGTTCATCCCAAGGGGTTCTTGGCTTTTATGAGTTCCTTCTTTCACTGGGAATGTATAGAGGCAATTGCAGGTGAGCATTGCAGGTCATCCACAGCCTAATCTGCTCACTGGTTTAAAGGCAAATATTGGAGCAATTTTGGCTCCTAGTGTTTGTCAGGAGGTGACTTATTTGGTCGCATTGCCCATTTAAGCATTGTGTCTTATTCTTATTAACCCAGTGTGGCGCCTCACTGCATAGCCATTACTCCATTGGCTTCTAAATGTCCTGGAGCTGCTGAAAAGTTTCAGCTGACAAATGATCTTTCAGGTGCAAAGTAATCAGCATTTTTACCATATTAAAACCACCATTTAATATGTTTCTGCAGAACTCTTGGAGATCATATAACAAGGTCTACTGACCATAAGCAGTCTCCTGACTACAGTTTGGGAAATGCAACTTCACATGATATAGATTTGGTCTTTCTTTAAGTAATATAATAACAGAAATAGGACACCATACTTGCCAAACCACGAGTCTGACCGATTATGGTTGTTCTGATAACCATATTTATCATATTTACCCATCCAGACTCGTCTGGTAAAGGTTTTCTTACTGTAGCTCAAATCCTCAGGTTAGACAATGTCTGAAAAAAAGATTTCTTCCTGGTTTTTTTTTTTCTTTTCCTTGGTTTTGTCTTCTTTTTTTGGACAGGGTAAAATGGAGACAATTAAAATATCAAAATCATTTTCATGTTAATTCGTTAGCCCTTTGGGATAGTGCACAGCAAATAAAGATGGACACAGGTTAGAAGTTTAGCAGGAATAGTCCCAATGCATTAATGATGCAAGTTACTGACAGTGTAGAATAATATGAGCAGACTCAGGCTTCATGAAATTACTCAAGGGGTCCAGTGAGATGCAAGTGAACCATAATATACTTTGAAATTAAGTTGTCTGAGATGTCATTAACTGTTTCATCAAGAAAAGACATGGCTTTGCCATGACGCTTGTCCCTAGTTAATACATATATATTCTTTTTCTGAAATGCCACAAGAGAAAAAGCTTTCATTTTACCTGTGTAAATTATCTGAGTTTTCAGGAGATGGCATTGCATAGTTTTTATTTCCTCTACTTTTGCATGACTGTGGCAGTTCTTTTAAGTTTCTGCAGCTCTGTGGTGCTTGGTTATGTTCTTTAATTTGCTGTACTGTTCTTGCAGAACATGTTTCTTCTAATGCCAGCGATAGTGAAAGTAGCTACAGTAAGTTACTGCTTTCATTAGAGTCCTTTTACTTTGCATTGCTTGATCTGTTTCTTTCTTTTATTTTGTTTCTCTCCTTGCTGCTCTTTTGTTAATGTAAAAAAGACGGTTAGAGCAAATGGCTTGGAATTCAAATTTACAATCACATCTTTAGTACAAAGCTATAAAAGAAAACTGTCAACCTTTATAAGAGAAGGGAGAAAGGCTGTTATTTGGGATGTATTCTGGGACATAAAACCAAACCTGGCTTTGGGTAGCCTGTGAAAGTCAGGATTATTTGATTTAGTGGCAAGAAGTTTATTTCAGCAGGGAGCGGGCAGTTTCTTGATGATCTTTAAAGAGTAAAATTACTGCATAGTTATAGTCAAATCCGCAAAAGGCATCTTCTTTACAAGGTCATGATTTTTACTTGCATTTCTGCATGCCTGTATGAAGAACTGAGAAATAGTCCAAAAAGTTTTGTTAAGCCCTTAATTTCAGCAGAACAGATTTCCTAATGCATATAGCAGTCTTCAAAAAAAGGTAAGGTAGACCTTCATCCTTTAGGCACAGCCACTGAATGTCACTGAAACCCTATAAGTAGAGCTCCTAACCCCACCACCTGATCTGGTTGGAATTACAGACTCCATGTGGTCGTATAACCAAGAGGCAGATTGTATGTTCTGGGTAATTATTAGTAATATCCCAAAATTTTACCAATATAACTTTGTTTCTGGAAGTGTTGAAAAGAAAAAAAAAAACATTAAATAAATTACTGGAAATGTAATAAAAGGCAATTAAAATCATAGATTGGTCACTAAATCACCCAGTTGTTTAATTTTTTCAAGCCATTTGCTTAGCACATCAAGTTTTCCACCAGTCACTCAGCACTTGTGCTAAGCACCCATATACATTCAGGTAATCATTGGTATTGTACCTCATATTTACTAGTCCTGATATACTGCATAGCAGTTGAGCTCTGTTAGTAAACACTGCTTTATCTCAGTAAAACAGCTAATCTTATGCAATTGAGAAATAGTAAATTAGTTTGTATTCTCTTGTATTGCAAAGGTTTCCTTGGAAAGCAATTGCCAGAGTCACAAGAAAACAGTAGGCACTCTTGAACTGCCAAGATCCAATTCTGAGCCACTTTATTTTTTTCTCCTCTACTGAGAAGGAGAGGAAGATTTTATGCTGGAAATATAAAATACTCTTTCCTCAAACTGACTGCAATCAGGAATGCATCAATACGTTAAATTTTCAAATTTTTCCAATTCCCCTCCCGGTGTGTTTATTTCAGGGTGAGCTCAGGGTAAATGCCCGGAGGAGAATCTTGGCTGGTGGCTGAGCACATCCCATCCCTGCTAAACTGACACTTAACAGGGGTGCCCAGTTGCAGCCAAACATTTGGGGCAAGTCCAAGCTAATTCCCAAATTTCATCATAAGGCAGGCCAGATAGCCAGTTCCTCATTGGCTGTGAAATAGCTTGAAACAAGGTGTATGCTTTGAATTGGAAGAAAGGGGATAGAAATAGTTTGGGGAAGTTAGTTGGGACATTGATACTTAGAAGGAAAAGTAGTATTGGGTAACAACTGCCCATGGCAGGCAGTCTCCTTCTAGAGTAGTTTCCATCTGGGCAAGATCCTGTCTCACCCCACCAGCATCCAGCCCACATCCTGTAGGCTGGAGCTCCACACACATTAATGGTATGCCCAAGAGCTGCTGCCTGGTGGAGAAGACACAGAGGTGCAGGCAGGGTTTTCTTCTTCCCATGGGAGAGCTATGCCATTTAGCAGCAGAGGAACTAATCAGGTTATGCCAAATGAAAGTGGCTTTAAAATCTAGGATCTGGTGCCCAAAGGGCCTAATTCCACTTACTAAGGATCCATTGGTGTGTGCTGACAAGCAACTTTGGTTACCAGCTGGAAATTACTGTTTCAGATGGTCACAATGACATATCAACTCTAACCCATCAGTGTTCAATTACTACATGGCCATGGTTTATCAGCATATCTCCTGTGGGGACTTAAATACCTCCTGAGTCCAGCTGGTTACTCTCTGGATCTCCAGATTACCTTATGTCAACTGTACATGCCATTGCACAGCTCATTGCATCAAATGTCGCCTAGAGAAATTATGACTCAGGAACAGAGAAGAATAATACAGAGATGAATGAGAAGCAGGTGATCAGAGAGAGAAGTCAACAAGATAAAACAGACGAAGACTGTCATGAAAAAGTTGCCTTATTTCACTTATTTCTGACCTTGTGGAATTGTTGAGAGAGGACACCACACAGTAGAAATGTATCAATATTCCTCATGTGGGAAGAGTAATTATCAGACCTAGTCTGTGAACATTTCCTAAAGACATATTCCTCAATATTCTAATTTATTTATTCCTAGTGAAAGGAAAAAATAATAGGTACTTTGGGTAAAGCTCTTTCCTGATAGAATAATAAGAATGAAGACAGCATGCAGATATTATTTCTGCTTGCCTGTTTGCGGCTGCGGAGCTGGCAATGGGGTCTAATGTCTGTCACTGCCACAAACCCAAGTTTGTTTTAACTCCATTTGGAGCCAGCCACATTGCCAAGCTGTTCCTTAATATGGTGGAGTGACACTTCGAGGAGATTTTGTGTGTTCAAGGTGAGTTTATTTTGCCAAGACACCATGTGTGTTGCCTTGCAAACTCATCTAGCCCTCAGTGTGTGCACAGGGAAAATGGGGCACACTAAAAGGAGAAAAAAAAAAGTGAAGCTAAAAAAATCATGGGGAGCAAATAGAATACTGGTGGAGAGCTCAGGGGTTTTGCATGGGGTGAGGCCCACCTCAAGTACTGTGCTCCATTTTAGGCCCCTCTCTACAAGAAAGCCATTGGCAGTTTTGGGTTTCGATTGGTCTCAATGATCTTAAAGCTCTATCCAACGTAAACAAGTCTATGATTCTATGAAATTGGCAATTCACACCTTGGCCAGTATGAGGAAAGGTATGTGGGTAAGAAATTACTGGCAGGTGCCATGTGTTTTCCTGAAAACATTCATAATTTGTCCCTGTAAAAACAGACCACTTGGAGTCCAGAGTGAGGGCTTCTGCATTTGTTCTAGTGGGTCTCTGGCAATTGTTTTAACATGTTTCTCTAACTTTTGCTTCTCATTATGAGCTTTTAGTGAAAAGTAGCTAGTGTCGAAACCTGTACTACTTGATCATTCCTAGAACCATTCCAAACCAGGGGTACAACTGTACAACTGCACAAAGTGATGTTGAAGGTTTCTGAGAGGTTGCACCCTGGGCAGTGATTAATAGAGGGGTTACAGATTGACTGGGCTTTTTCTGGGAGATATTTCTGATGCATTCGCATTTATTTAGAAAGATATATTGCTGAAGAATGTGAGTATTTGGCTGAAGTATTGCTCACGTCTTGGGCTTGGGGGTTAAAAAATCAAATAAAAGTCAAACACTTTTTATCATTCAAAATAATAATATATTTGCAAGTCCTCCTATGTTGACTCAAGAGAAAATTCTTTGACCGTTTCTTAGCAGCAAGGCTGTTACACATACTAGACCCAAACTCTGGCTTTGTCACGAGCCAAAGAGCTGGAGCCAACGTTGGAGTTTTCTTTATCCCAACTTCAGGGGGAACCACAAACACATTTGACATCAGAATCTGGCCCTTTTATAAAAAATTAAGAAGTATTTTTGAGCCAAGAACAAACTGCCATACAGTTGCTGCTGCACCACACTGGCCATGCTAATATCAAAGCTATTACTATGTTATTTCATTTGCACCTGTTCACAGCAGTAAAACCAAGTTTGCAGAGTGGTATATAAAATCTTTTACTAGCAGAAAAATGTTGCTTGTGATAAGGTTACATAAAACCAACCTTGACTTATCCCTGAAACATCTAATCAAACCATGATTGAAAGTTTATTTTGAGCTCTGTAACTTAAAACGCTCTGATTTCTTTTTCAAACCAAGCTTGTAAGATCATGTTTTTTACCATGGTCTCATCAGTTTTTATTTTGCAAGACATGATTTTCATAATGGCCATGAATTTCATGTCTCTCTATTGCGTATGTGTTGTAATGCTCTTACGCATAGTTCAGTAGAGGTTTTTACAGCTGTCATCAAAATTACACACACATTACCACATCTGTTTAGCCTAATTGCATAACTGGTTGTGATTGCACCAATTACCTAGAGAGGCAATACATGACTAAAAGTTAAAAATAAGGAAAATTTTCAGAAACAAAAATTTTTACCCTCTGTAAGCAAGTCAGCAAATCACCCTTGTAATGAGATATGAAGAGTCAGAACAAGGTTAAAGGAGTCTTGATTACTGTGTTAGGCCACTGATTAATTAGGAGGCTTATGTTGGCTCTCACACTCCCCAAGGATTACTATCTTTTTCAGGCACACTCAGATTGGCACAAGTATTGAAGTCTCATTTTGTGCCCTCACAAGATATATTGATCTTAAATGTATAGTGCTGATAGACCACTTTTCAGTCATAAATTCATTCTCAGACTATTTGTGATCTTTTTATGTATTGGATTTTCAGTCCTTCGTATCTATCAACATATTTCAAAAAATTGTGTTTTTACTTTACATAAGGAGAGGGCCAGGAAAGGGATTTTGAGCCAAATAGAGGCTAGGATATGACTATCCAGTGCAGTCTGTGCAGATGAAACAAAACAAGAAATTGATTTCTCCAAGATCTTGCAAGTTACAACTCAGGTAATCCATACATGAGCCCAAAATCTAAAAGGATGATACAAGAAAAAAAATAAGCCTTTTTGATTTTACATCCAGCTGAGCAACAAAATTCAGGCAAGAGCTCAAAAAAAGATTAATTTGTCTCATCTACATGTATTTCACATCTGTATTGATGGTACCACCACCACTACTCCAGAAATTTTAATAAAAAATTATCTCTGATTTTTATAAAATCATAAATATTTTTTATCTTAGTAAGTAGTACTTTTTTATTATTATTATTCACTGCCATAGATCCCTTTACATATTTTTTCATCACTGCCATTAATCTATGGATTCCCACTGCATAAAGTGTTTGATGAGGGTAGATGTTTGGTTACATGGGTTCTTCTGCCCCATTGCTCACATGCTGGGTGCAGTTACACCAGCACTGGATGCTCTGGCATCCTCTTTCCCAATAGGAAATGGGACCTTTTTATGGGCTACATGAAATATGCCTGATATCTGCCAGGTCTACGCTGTAACTGGTTTTCAGTATTTCACAGACCCTTTGCCATATAATCAGAAAGGGAAAAGTGAGGCAACACCTTAAATCAATTTTAGGACTGCCACTCTGAAACTATAAAATCCTTTAAAGAGGTAAAATCAGTAGTCCTTATGAAACTTACCTGACCACACAGGACCTCTCTATCCTGTTTATAGAGGATACGGGTTATAACAGACTCCAGGTCATTCTTCTCTTTCCAAGCATGAAAAATCACCAATCAGCAAATGAAGAACAAAGGGAAGCAGAGCCATAGCAATCCTGGCAAAGTGAAAGCCCTCAAACAATTTTACTCATGAGTATATTACATTTAGAAAAGTTTCCTTTTTCCTTCTTCTCTCTTCTTATTTTCTTTCTTTTCTTCTCTTTTTGACTTGATGGAATTTTACTGAAAAATGAGGGATCATGCCGAAGTCCTACAGAAAGGGCTTTTTCTTTTTTCTGTTTTGGTTTTGTCTGTTCAATTTCAAAATCGTTTTTCAGATCAATATAGCAAACCTATGCTAATTAAGTCATTAACGTGGGTGGTAGATGAAGCTTGGTCAGATGATAAATAAGAGCCCGTGTCCTGTTGAATTTCACACTGTGTCTCACTCCTCAAAGCCATGGCAAAGTTATAGCAATCTGATTATTGATTGACTCTAGAGCTCTTCATTATACTTAATATATTATGGACTACTTCAAAACTGTGCAGAAAGGGCTGAGTAGAGATCATTAAAGAATACCATCTGGTACCATTAACAAACATATTAGCCTCTGAGAACTTACAGGATTTTGTCTAGACAGGAAGGGTTTTATTCACATAGAAACTTGAGCTTCATGAATCCTTTTTCCAGAAAAGTAAGGCAGTGGAAAGGGTGTAGCTTTCTCCATCACTCACACTCTGTGTTGAGTCTGAAAGTCAGCGCTGAAGAGCCTTTGCTCAGGAAGATGATTGTTTTTAAGCCCCTGTGTATCACAGTCAGCCTCAAAGTTTTTCTTTTCTTGGAATGGCTTAAGCTTTAGTACAATTTGTGTGGGATGGAGTTTTTTCTTTGCCTGCAGTCAGGCAACAGTTTCACGAGACTTCTGTGAAACGACAGGCTTGTTTGTCTCCTTAACCCCTACCCTACTGATGGCCTGGATGTATCAACAGCTTTAGCATTGCAACATGTCTGGCAGAGACTGGGCACAACAGAAGGTAAAATCTGTTCTGGCTTATTTGTGCTGGTTATGATTCCATGACATGCTTTCAGAGACCTCAAGCAAGGCG
>JAOXNG010000001.1:213574434-213595656 GCA_028566535.1 Scolopax minor
GATGTTTCATTGCAAAGGCCAAAAAAAATGTCTTCATTTGAGCAGGGGTAGAAAAGGTATAAAGAGAGACTGTGAAACTGAGGCAAAAAGGAGAAGCGGATGGTGGAGGAAAGGCTTGGCCATGCCCAAAGAGGGAGGATGGGGGCTGTGAAGCCAACATTCTCAGAGCCTGAGGGTATTGTCCAAAATGATAGCAAGAGCTAGAACTGCTCACCTGGAGCATTAGTCTCTCAGTATTTCCTCCTACTTCAAGAAAAACAAAGCTAAGCATCAATAACTGTAGAATAAATTAAGATGTGTTGGCTACTCTTCTTCTCCAGCCTCTTTCAAAAAGGAAGAAATATTCCTCTGCACTTTGCTCGCACCTCAGGTTAGAGCTAGCTAATTAACCAGGGTGGACAGGCATGGTAACCAGAAACCTTCTCCAGGAAGGAACCAAAGAGTCTAGAAGCCTCCCTTATGAATCTACCACATCCAGGCTCCCTCAGAAAGCAGCTGGGAGGCTTTTGTCTGGCTTGTGGGCTTCTCTGTGCAACGGATTGGCTAATCTCTTCAGCTTGACTTCCTCTAGGATGCTGCTGGACGTTCACAGCACATGCAATTGATGTGTGTTTCTCCCATAAGCAACAACTTCACCATGGTGACAACACCATTTGCCACCAGAAACGAAGGTTTGATAGGGAATAGCTGCCCTGCCTGAAGTCCCAATAGAAGTTATGAATCCAGACACTGGAAAATATTATGGAAACTGGAGGAAAGAAGAGAAAAAGGACCATCATGTGTTGCCTGATTTTGCCCCATTCTAGCACTCTTGAGCTGGAAGGCTGCAAGTTCTTTGAAAATAATTTAGCCTCCATTTCACATGAGTAAAGCTTTACAGACACTACATTAACATATTAACTTACAGCCATGCTGGAATTTGGCCAATGTGCCAAGCACCTCTGCTCTTTCTAACTGTGCCAAGAGACCTGCCTTCTTCACCAATACATACTTCTTAGCACTTCATGCTATTTCCATAGGTTTGCCAGTTACAGCAGCACTACAGGTCACTGTTATATTAAACAACTTGCTTCCCTAAAGATGTCCTCTTCGGTGGCCATAAGATCAAAAGGGACAAAAACAGGACAAAAAGTTGATGGGTTGTTGTGGTCATGACAAGCTGACTCAATGACAGTGTCAGGGCTGCAATGAGAGTCATTCCTAAATCCACACCTTCCCAGTCACTCACAGCATTGTATCTTTACTGGATGCTGACCCTGCTGGTCCTGGGACATGTATCAGAACTAAATTACACAGCCAGAGTTAAATAGGAGGAGGACGGCAATAATAATAACAACAACAAAATAAAGACTTTCTGCCTAGATTGAAATTTCAGGGGTTTGTCTACATGTCAAAAATAGATGGAAAGTTAAATGTATTTGAACTTTTTGCAAAGAAAAAATGCCCCCAAAATGTCATCTCAAAAATGTCACGTATTTTGACATTCAGGAGTCAGAATAGGTCATTTCAGACTGACAGACCACAGCAAACCCATATTAGCTGGTGGTTCCTTTTTTTTTTAGTATAAAAAAAAACCTTAAAAACCATCCATCTTTTAGTCCAGCTAAGATTGGCTTAGAGAAACGCAGCATCTAATAGGAAAAAAATCCCTGTTTGTTCCAGACAGTGTGACCAGCTTTGTCCAGACCTTTGAGAGTTTTCCGCAGTGGAATATGAAGTTTATTATGTGATATGGGCATTCACTTGACAGAGAGAGAGATTTGTGAGCCATTAGTAAGAGAGCATATCATACACTTATACAGATCAATTACCATCCAACAGTGAAAATAGGAGATAAATGACAAATGTCCTTATAGAGCAGGGACCAGAGACTTTTACCACACGAATGGTAATGTGTATTTGAAAAGTGATCTGGAAGTAAGTATATCTGAGAAATACCAAGCATCCCAAAATCTTTCTCCTTCTCACACACCTATTGAAGGTTATTTCTACTAATTAGTGCCCATGAAAAACTCATTTTAATTGTATATTTTCAAAGAATCTGTGTTTATACCAAAAAACAGTAGGTGATGCAGAACTAGAAATGAAGGAAAAAAAGGTATCTTAGATTAAAATGTTTGGATATGTTTCAAGTTGTAGGAAAATCAGATTTGAGGTGATGATACAGAGATAGTAACTAACCATTCATGGTGACGGCCTAGGGAGACTGTAAGACATGCAGAATGAATTATGACACAGAAAATAGCAGCCAGGTTAAGGGGACATTAACAGTAAAACAACATCTGTAGGATGAAAATTAATTTGATAGAAACCATCACAGTCAGAAGAGGGAGGGATAACATTAGAGAATGACGTTGCCCAGAAATGGGTCCATTTGAATTAAAACCCCTAGGAAAACCGACCAAAACTTCATGTGTTGAAAGGACTAACACTCTTCGTCTACAATGTGCTCTTAATCCAATGCCTTCAAAACCTTCAGAGGACACCACACATGAGTGCCTTGCTGTCTAGTAAAAAGCTCCAAAATGGTTTCAGAGCTATGAATCTGCACTTTTTTTTTTTCCATCCATGAATCCCACAGACCTTCCCACAACCCTTGTCCAACAGGCAAAATGCCTAATATCACACTACAGATACCATGACCTGATCCACATGGAGATACAGCAGCCAAACCTCATTCTTTTGCCTCTGTCTCCCCAGCTGAGACTCTGGCCTCCTGCTAATCCTGCTATTTAACATGAACTATTTGCATAATCAGCCTAAAGTGTTCATCAGCCACAAGGTTTCTTCCAAAATGGGTAAAGAAGCTTTACAATAGATGGCAATCTGGATTTGAAATATTCATCTCTACCACTTCGGTCACTCACAATGGCCACTAGCACTAAGCATTAATCACAGATAGCTAGATCAAGGGATATATATTTTTGTCGTGCCTAGTCAAAGCAATAGCTACAGACCCAGTCTCTGGCCTGTTCTGTGGCACAACCCCAGGTAGCCATCACAAGAGCAGTGGTGGTTCTATGAAGGACTCTGTCCTAACGACTTCTCAAGAGTGTTTTCTTTAATTGAAATTCCCTTTGTTGGGGAAGGGAACCCAGCACACACCTCCGTACCCATCACTGTCTCTGAATTTAGCCGTAAGCAGCGTTTTTTACATATGAGAGATGGTTCTCCCTACTCAGTGAAGATTACCCGTGGGATTCTCCCTCTCTGACTTAAAATCCCATAACTTAAAGGCTATAGTGCAAAATGATTCACATTTGCATAACACCTCTAACAAAAGCAAATCTGCCTTCCCACACTGAATCCAGGCGTGTTTTCTTGACTGTTTTTTTCTTACTCTTTTATTATGCTCACAATGAATAAGAAAAAATAATTGAGAAGACTTCCTAAAAATCTTATTTCAAATTTGTCATCTGAGGTCATCAAAGGACCATACCATAAATTTTGATCTCAGCATTTTCCAGACATAAAGACTGATAGAAGAATGTAAAAGACAACACTATAGCAATACTGTCAGCCAAGCCCTGCAGTCTATGAATGAGAGTGTGAGAGATGCTGATGAGATTTCAGAAGCTTGAAAAAAGTCTCAAAAAAAGTCTCAAAAAAGTCTCAAAAAAAGTCAGCAAGATGTTTTGAAAAAGAAGAAATTGAAGATGACAGGCATAGAAACCTAGCAAAATAAAGATCTGTTGAAACATAGAGTGTCATTTTTCATGAGAGATCAAGTGAAGCTTAGTCTACACATGTTTTTCTTACAACAGTGCACTTTTACTGTTTCTCACTTGGTTTGCAAGTGTAATAGTAAGTTTATGCTGTTTTCTGCCAAAAATTGCCCAGCAAGCTGCTTTTTCAGCTTAGGAATGCAGTCAAAAACTGCTGTTTACCTATCACACATTTTTAAGCTGTTGAGTTTTTCAACTAATAATAAAAAGTGTCAGTCATATTTTTAGCTGAGGAAACACAGCCCTGACTGAATTCAGGTTATCTCTTTTGTCAGTTACTGTTCTCCATCAGTGACACATTAGTGCCAGAGCTGCGGGCAGATTTCAAGTGCATTTAGGTTCACCAGTAAAACCAAGACAAAATGTGGTTAGAATTCTAGTTGCTGGCTAAAAACTCATTAAATTGATTCTTTTATTTTTTTAGGAACTCATTATTTTAAAGGCAATAGCATTATAATATTAGTCCAAAACTCCAAATGTTCCAGTCTGCTACGTGATATCTAAGCCCAGCAGACAGAAGGAAAGGGCCTCTCCAGCCCTCCCTCATGGACTAGTCCTGGCTGGGTGATTCAAGGTAATTTCGTTGATGTTCCTCCCTTGCTTGCTCTTTAAAACATCCTGACTTCATGAAAATTCACGGATGACCAGTCAGGTGATGCCACCACCAACAAACAAGAAGAGAGGGAAGGTATGTGCTGAGAAAGTAATGCCTGAAAGTCTCCCAGGGACTTATTTGCTCTAGACACTGGGAGTGCTGCGTAGTCCAGAAGAACTGATAAACAGGAATCTGCTGAAACTCCATTAACACCCACGAGCAGCAATGAGGGGCTGCACAGTTCAGATCACATCCAGGAGCATGGTGGCAGCTAAACACAGGAATATACACATCTCTGATAAACCAGAGTACTCTCAGAGGGATTTTCCAGGTATTCACCAAGCAGCCCACGTATCAGTTTGACTCTGCATTTCTGAGTATGCAGCTGGGATTGCTCTCCCAGCCCCTGCTGCGACCACATAACTATGGGTGAGTACCTTGTGTGAATTAACAGTCTGCTACTACTCATATCAGCTTGATTCTGTTAACTAGAAAACAGATTATTCCTAAAAAATACTAGTTGTGATCTGTGTCTCCCCAAAACTCATACCTAACAGAGAAGATCACCAAACTCCTGGGACTGTCCTTTGATTTCCACTTCTTTCAGTGTCAGCTTAAGCAGCTGCCTCTCTCAGCCCCTCTGTTTTCTGCAAGGAGATTTTCAATTTGATTTTTAATATGAATGCGCTCTCTGGAATGGTCAGTCCGTTAGAAGAAGCTGGGGGAGACTCCATATGCTCTTCAGACACCTACAAGTGATGAGTGGAGATCCACCTTTGGAGTTAGATACCCTGGAAACCCTGGTGAACTTGAGCATCTGACATTTATGACTCATCCCCTTACCTGGTGCCCAGCCTTAGAATCATAGAATCATAGAATTGTCTACACCCAGACCAAATCTTTCCAGAAACAAAACACCTTCCCAGAACTTTGTGGATCTCACCAAAAGCAGCTAATCTGCCGTTGCACTTATAAGTACATGTACAAGGATTACATGTACATGTACAAGGATTTACAAAATACCATTAGATGCCCATCTGTGCTTGAAACCCAGGGAAAATCAGATCATCTATGGATGATGAGAAAAAGATCCTCTTTGGGGCTGAGAATTAAATCCCTTCTAATGTGCCTGTTCTTGTGGTTTTGCCAGAAGAGATGCCTTTCCTTATGAGAATAAATGATGAAGGAAGTGGAACTGACCTCTAGTAAATATTATTCTCCCTCCACATCCTTTGGAAGATTAGGAGCACCCATTAGGCCTGTGTTTTCTTGCCTGTGCAAGATTTTAGAGCAAAATTAAAACTCTGCTATCCACAGGTTTTGGAAGCCGGATTATGGGAGAGAAGGCAACATCTAGTCAGAAGGAGAAAAATACATTATACCTATATGAAAATAGACAGCAATCATAAGCCAGTTTACACAAAGAATCTTCTTAGTTTGTGTTTGCATTAATTTTCAATATCCCTTGTAACTTGGCAAATCTCATTGAATGACACATTGAATGACATTATACCTGCAAAGGCTGCCTGCTTTGTAGCCTCTAAAAACCCGATACCTCCATAGGAAGAAAAATAATTAAATATTAAAGAATAGGTCACAATATACATCTATAACCTGATCCTGAAAGACATTTTCATGCAGCTTTTACACTGATACATGTGCTCTTGTAACTTTAGATCCTTAAATTCATGCAAGCCAACAGACTTCCCTGGTCTCTTGTTTACCTAGTACCAGTCCAGTGGGATTCTTCATGTGACACGGTATCTCTTACTGGGTGTTTTCACAAGATAATACCACATGTTTAGTAGCTTCATTTCTCAGTGACCTCAACAGTTTGTAGCATCGCAAGGACTAGTTGTCTTTGCAGTCCAACTCTGTTTCAACCCATGTTTGCAGCAAAGATGTAATTATGTCCTGCAGGAAATACTGCAGGTACCATCTTAATAGGCGTGACTCAAAATGAAAAACATAGGCATTCAGGAAAATTCAGGGATTGCAGAAGGGCTTTATGGGTCTTTATGAGTACCACTGCTTCAGAAATACCTTCACTTCATAAATACATTCACATACGAATTATCTCATTGATTGCAATTGCTATTTCTTCATTCACACAAGTGCTGGGCATTAAAAAAAAGCATGGACATCTTGTCATTGACCTCTCTGGAGGCAGACTTGATCTGCAGATAGATCATGCAGTGACCACACCACATTTAATTATTAATTCAACAGAAGTGCCTAAGGTCAAGCAGGAGGTGAGCACTGATCTGGCCTGCCCAACCCTGGCTGTGAATTTACCTGTCATCACTGTTTCACCATGAAAATTAAGGTACTAATGAGCAGGCTAAGGATGGAAGAGAAATTGTTATCAGTGACCCTAACCCACTACTGTGGCCAAGAATGTGTCAAGATAAGATTTTATTAGTCTGCTGCTGAGCAGCATGGTAAGAAAACATATGTTTTCTTAAGTTTATTGAATTAATTTTGAAGTTAGTTAACACAATGTTTCCTGTATTGAAGAATAATATACAAGACATTCAGGTTGTTGTCTTTCTTTTTTTTCTACTTGACACCCAGAGAACGATGTCATATCTCTTATCTTGGCTGTTTTGGCAACCACTTCAAGGTTCTTGTCTCTGGACATCACGGAACTAATGTTGTTTCCACAATGGAGTTCTCCTGCTTTCCAACCTGCTGTCAGTTCAGCATGTTGTCCAACTTGCCTCCCTCTTCTGTGCTGCTGAAGGCTTAGAGGACACATAACCTTCAATCTTCTTAGGTAGACGATGGGCTGAGACTCTGAAAGTCTCGATTGCATTCTGGCTTCTTTCTAAGTATCAGGTTCCTCATCTGGAATACATGGATGGTAAAACTACCCTTCTTGTAACAGGAAATTCATGCTTGAGAGATTATGGTAAATTGATACCTGATACAGACAAAAGCAAAACCAAAATTATAACAGGGCTTATTCAGAAAGAAGCCTGAGCTTAGAATTCTCAGTTAAGTTAGATAATATTGAATAAGAAGAGATAATTGCTTCTTACTTTTCCTTGCTCAGTGTGCAAGACCACATGTCCTGGCCCTATGCCCTTCAATGGATCTAAGCTGCTTTTGGTCTCTGTTCTGTCCAGATTTTCAGCCAGAGCACAGCAAGGGGTTTCTGGATGTCGAAATCTCACTTGTTATCCCTCCATGGAGCCATTAATTTACAGAACCAACTTCCACAGAAGCACAGTCTCAGTCTTCAAATATTGAGCATATTCTACTTAGCATTTATAGGCTGGGCCAAATCAGTTGCAACAGATTTGAAATATAATTAACTCTCACCAGATGTAACATTTTTTGTTTTCATCTCAGCCATCCAAAAAGATGAGAAAATTCTGTCCTTAAAATACTCTGCCCTTGAAATATCAACAAATCTGAGCAAAAGCATATGCAAGCTGATCCAGTCAACAGTAAACTCTTCCCATCAGCATGAGCAGGAGATCACCTCGTCAAATATGTGGAGTCACTTTAGAATATAAAAATCTGACCTGAACAGACAGATAGTCACTGCATTGGAGATGAATTATTAAACAGATTAACACATATAACAATGAACTTGCAGGGACACAGACACTGAGCAAACACAGTCTGTACACTTTGGGATGCAGAGCGGAACAAAAAAGATGAGATCTTGGGGGAATTTCTCTAGAACTGAGTCAGCCAGAAATTTCCTACTGCTTTCACTTAAAAATGTAGTTTTTCCCCAAGGAAAATAGACAAAGGGGAAAAATAGAAAAAATGGTGGGAGGGTGTATAATACAACCCTGATGCTTCAATGCTGCTGAGACTTTTCTCTCCATCTGCAAACATTCTTTCAGAAAACTTCATGAAGGCCATGCACATTGAGATAGACAGGTGATGTGGGTCACTTACTCTGCTTAACTAGTTGGATTCTCAGACATGCCAGCTTGTGCCGGTTGTACTTTGGCTCGTGTTCATTCTCAACTGCTGCATTGCATTGAGGGAAGCCAAGAGCACATTATGGACACAAGTCTGTCTCTCCAGCCTTGGGAGAGCAATGGATGTTGCCCTTCCTGCTGGCTGGTGAGCAGGGTGAGCAAGGCAGAGGTTTCTGCAGTTTTCCTGTAGTCTCTCCCAGTGTGCCCTTGAGACCAAGGCTTATTTTTTCATTCAGAGCATGTTGGAGATAGGCCATAAGGTCACATATTTATGCAAGTTTGGAAAACATCCTCTGTGGTGTGCTGCAGGCTGGAGTGATGGGACACAGGGCAAGGAAGAGGGACATACTCCTTCTTAAAATGCCACCAAATGTGTTTCCATGGCCCAAAACACCGCAGAGACTGAAGTGAGCAGTGGAGCAGGAGTTACCTGATCATACCTGGGCTCCAAGTTTGCTGGTCTAGGTTGGAAAATGCCCACAAATTCATCATCTCTCTGATAATGAGATGGACCCCTTAAGCATCACCTTGAACCCAGCAGACACTCAGGGATGACAAGGCATGGGGGTAGCTTCTTGCTGTCCCAGAAGCCATTTACAGCCATGGGAGAAGGACTGGGTTAAGACTTTTTTTATCCCACAATATCCTGAGATACCAGTGACAGTCTCACTGCTGATCTATCAATATTGCTGAGCACCTATACAATATAATCTGCTTTCTCAGGTGCTGACGTGAAGCTGCCAAGGGCTATTGCTTAGGTACACAGGCATAACCAGCAGAAATCGATGCTCGTGTTTTATACTGCCAGAAGTATTCAATAGAAAGGTTACTACTATTTTCTAATATTAATCTTCCATGTCAGTGGGTGCTGTAATTTCTATTGACTGCTATCTCATTAGTGGAAGGCAAGTCAGGAGATGAGCAAAACAGCCATAACTGGAAAAGGTGGGAGTTCTGTAAGCTGGTTTCTCTGACTGTAATTCTGCTCATGTTCAGGAGACACTGATTCGTTACAGAAATCCTTTAAATATTTGTACCTCTCATTTCAACATCTAACTGATTATGCTCATGAAAGGTAAAAAAACAACCTTCATTTTGACTCAAAATGTCACAAGTAAGGCGATGTGACATTTTCCTTTTTAAATGTGATTTCTGCCATTTCATACTGCACTTTCTGATCTTTAAAGCCTTCCTCACATAGGTAAAACTTTGTCCAATGAATGTCATATCACTGATTTTATTTTTGAAGCTATTAATGACTTGCCCATCTCCCCTTGACCCCTGTTCTTCATCATTACCTAGTGATGCATGGCCATCAGCCTGGTTGTATTTTGGTTCCAAGATGGACTTTAGGGGATTTTAGGACACTTGTTAATATTTTCTGTGCTTTCTTTCTTCCACCTCTCCCCCATACAATGATGGCAGCAGTACTTCCTCATATCTTTTGTTTTCTCATAAATGCACAAACACTGTGAAATCAAGCTAAACCTCAAGCACATGCAGCCGTGATCTCTGTTGGGGCCAGGAGGCACCACTGTTATAGAAATGATAATGTTAGTGCACTGCCTGTGGGGGTGTTATTTCTCACTGAGAGGGAAAAGACTTATGAAAACTGGCTGAATTATTGTTGCTTTCTTTGTCTGCATGTTGCAGCACTACCTCTCCACACTGTATAAATGCAGTCGCAATGTAATATTCCCAGGCAGAAATAAGTGGTAAATTCTGCTGACCTGTAAGCCTCAGGTCCGCACCTATACATTTCTCCTCAATATTCATCAAGCCTCAAGGTTTCATAGGGGACCTGCTCATCTCAAAGCACTTGCTACCAGGCCTTCACTGACTAAACCCATGCTGCTACACTCCTGTGAAGCGGGGAAATTGGTGATAGTGCAGAAGCCACATGAGGAAATTTCAACTGTATAGCGAGTTTCTTTGAACTGTGATTCAGTTTCCAGATTAATGTTGTATATCAATTGCTTGATTTATTTAAAAAATGGAGTGGATAAAGTCACAGAAAATGCATCAGAGAATAATTCTGTTCCTGAAGGATGGACTAGGGGAACAATGAGGTTTGCTTGAACTCTGACTCGTGCTGATCTTTTTATTGTCTTCCTATCTGAAAATAGGGCACTATTGCAACAGTTCTTCAGAGGAAGAATAAGAATGAAAAATGTGTAAGAATCAGTGAGATCTCTTTATACTATAATAAGAAAAAGCTGCCTAGTGAGCAATTGGAAAAAAAGGAGAGTTTCTGAGAGTGAGAGGAACAATAATACACTCAGACTGTATCCACTGTATCCACTAGGCTCACCTAGCACATTTACGTAGTTATGATTCCACTGGCTGCCATGGAGTCATTTCTGATTTACCTCCAGCACAATTAAAAAGGCTCATCAATAAAGGTGATATATCTGGAACACCTTTTTTACCTGCTCAGGATCCATATACCATTTTTTTTATCTTTTTGCTCATACTTAATAACATACATAAAACCATGAGGGGATTACAGACTGGACCCCATTTTAAACAAAAATAGTTTTATCCCTACCTCAATATCTTTCTTTGATGATATGAATCAAGTCACCTTTTAAGAGTCTGAGGATAAACTGTACAACAAAAGCAGGAAGAAGAAAGCTTGCCTCATCCAAAGGAAACCTGGCCTCAGACCTAGTACTGTGCAAATTGAGTTACACTGCTTCTAAACCGAAGACGAATGAGGTCACTTTATTGACTTTGAATGTATGATGGCAGCCCCACTCAAGAGAAATTAGTAACTCCAGAGAAGCACAAGGGCTGAGCAAGCTCTCTGTTCCCCTGCATATCCTATAGGGACTCTCTGGCAGGAAGGAGGAGATCAGATGCTCATGCACCCAAAAAAAGCTTAACTAGGTGAAATGCTTGGACATCTGTTCAGCTGTAAACATACGTGTAAGAGATTTGCAGTAATGCAACCAAAAAGCTTGCATCTAGTGACAGAGAGAACTGAAGTGAAGGAAGCACTAAACCCCAAGCGAGCCTTGCTTCCTTTTAGATAGCAGAGAAGGGGAGGTGACAAGGGTTTTATAGCTTGTCAGACCATAAGTTTTTACTTCTCTCTGAAAAGAAATCCTGTAAATTACTGTTTGTCCTCTTACAGTTATGGGGCCCACGCTTACTGTTTCAAAGGTGGCCCTGAGATCTGCTGGGCAATATATAACTGTCATCTAGTTTTAACCTTCTCCCTCAGATCTGTTCAGAATCTCCCAAATATTTTGGGGGTTTTTTTTAAGTGGAAAAAAATTATATTTAAGAGCGTGATGTGATACTTGCTTCCATATCACAGTTGCATTGGAAGCACCAAAGAGTGCTGATATTTGGCTGGGACAGAGAGGAATGAGCTGTCAGAGATGAAGGCTCACCAAAGGAGTAGCAGTTAGCAATCCCAGTGCAGGGGTCAATAAAGGGCTGTTACTTGTACAGATACATCACGTTTCTTTACTTTTTGTGTCATCTGCAAGTGCAGGGCTCTGTTCCCAGGCAAGCATGGTATGGGTCGCCCACCACTATCGTGGATGAGATCCTACAAGGCTCAGTTAGGCAGAGCAGCTATCCACTTCCTACTCTTCCACAAGACCTGTATGGGCAGAAGTCTCCTTTTAACTTTAGTGTGGCAGAGATTTCACCCAGGCAGCTCTGTGATGCTTCTCACGTGTGGGCAGCAAAGCCATCTCCTGCTCCTATCAGCACCTTATGAGCTCAGAATGACAACTACAGTTCTCGACCTTCAGTTTGTGGATGAGAAGTGAAAAGTAGGTGATGATAAGCAGAATTGCCTGTCAACCCTTTGTACAAGGATGTTTCCTTAAATAGGATTTCTTTTCAGAAATAAAAGGTTCCTCAGAAAGCAGAAAGCTTCTGTCCAAAGATAGTCTTCAATATCACTAAAGCTGTAAGGAAAAATGCCTTGAGGGCAGCAAAGTCCAATATTTTTCAATTTAGTGAAGAGAAGTAATTCCTGTTCTTAGAGATCTTCCTGCTATCTACACCTACGTAATAGGAGAGCATACAGAAGATGAAGACAGACTCTTCTAAGAGATGCACAATGATATGACAAAAGGCAATGGACACAAGTTGCACCATGGGAAACTCCAAGTAGATATGTGGAAATATTTTTTTTTTATCACAAGGGTGGTCAAACACTGGAACTGGGACACTGGATTTAACTGAGCTACCTGCTTTATATCAGCCTCTCCCTCTGAGTGAGAGGTCAAACTACATGACCTCCAAAGCTCCTTTCTTAATTATTCTTTGATCCTGTGATTCTATAAGTGACATACCTTGAAGCTGTATCTTCAATTTATTTTACTTTTCCTTAAAACAATGTAACATGAGGTTCACTTTCTTGCTTTGCAACTTAAAAATTAAATTTTGTGGTTATTTTTTGCAAGGAGCTGTGGAAACAACTACTTAATCTGTATCAGAACATTACTAATTTTTTATGTGCATCACCGTAGTATAAATATAGTCTGTATTCGTGTGTAGTCTGTGGAAATACATTTCCACTCTGAATTACTCCTATTTTAGATAAAGGAAGATAACAGGAAGAACCAAAATAAATTCTCCACAGCATGAGGTGTGCAAATAGAGCTACAATCTCAAGGTGTAATGTCTGCCAGACAAGATCCAGTCCCCTCTGCCTAGCAGCAGAAGAGGACCTGAATCATCCAGCCAACCTCAAGGAGCTCACACAGATGCCTGTTGTGAGTTTTAGGGCCTCAGGTTACCCAGAACTAGGCCAGCAGCTCCAGAGTGAGACTTTAGTAAAACCGATTCCTGAGCAATGTGCAATAGGATTAGCTGCAGTGATGGCCTTGGATCCCCAGCCTTTATACTGCTTTTATTTTGCTGTTACAGCTTGACTGCAGGCCATTTGGCATCTGACTAAGGATTGGGAGCACTGAATGGTATTCAGACTATCTACATTGTTCTCCAAGATTTTGGTGGAATTTATTGCCTAGATCCAAGAGCACTACTCCGACCAATGGCTGTCCAGGGCCCCCTAAACTTGTCAGCACATAAACATCTAATGGCACCCTGGTGTTAGCTGCAGCACTCATTAAGCTCCTAAACATGCCTAATGAGCTAAGTGGGAACCCCCCACCTGAACTCCGTAACATCTCAGAGAAAGAAGTGAGTCCCTGAGGACCTTCATCCATTCAGTACATCCAAAGAACACATGGTGCACTTGAACAGCACTGGCCAAAGGAGGTCACCTCTCACACAGCAGTTGAAGGACTAGAATTGCTGATGGGATTTCAACCTACTGCAAACCAAAGACATGCTGAAGAAAATGAGTCTTTTTATAAGCACAAATGCATTTGTTCATTGTCAATCACAATACTAAGTTAAGAGAATGAGAAGGAAATTTGCACCTATTATCTGTGAAAGTTATTTATGAAAACACTTCTTTACTGCCCTGTTAGAAAATCTTTAGCAAGATAAGGAGGAGATGGCTATTGCCATTAAGATAAGCCATTAAGCTTAGTTTAATTCAGGGAGCCCTTAGGATGAGTCAGAGTATTCCCCAGTGTTTGTTCCAGTGAGAACACAGCCCCGTGGAGTGATGGAATCATATAACTTAATGATAATGGCACTAATAACTCAGCTAGCTGCAGTAAAATTTTACTACGGAACATTTCTAGTTAATAAGTAAATCATATTGATTAATAAATGAAATCATTAGAAGACCTTTAACAGCACATTGGGGATATAGGAGCGGGCTGGGCAACAGCAAAATTATTGATGAAGGCAACCTACCAATATTCCTTCTGAAATTACTCCCAAAATTTGCCTCTAGCTCTCCAGGGTACAGCTGCAGGCTCAGAATACTATCACACGCTAAGTCTCCTCTGTGATAACCCTAGAAAGCCCACCTGCTTATCAGCTTCTTAGAAAGAGAAGATTCAAGTCATAATGGTCAGGAATAAACTCTGGGAAATATCCCAGCTCTATCTTATGCTTGCTCCCACAAAGAGATTTTTGAAAGTGTTAGGGCACTTTCTGACCAGTAGTATTTAACATATGTCAAGATAAGGACAGTCAAATTTCTTCCTTCAAGCTGTTTGTCCTGGAATGAGTAAAAAGTTCTTCCCAGTCATCACTGCACAGCTGGCACATTAAAGATATTTTCCAGTATTTAGAAGCTTCGTGTACTGCTAAGTTTGATGAACTAGTAAAGGATACCAAAACCTATTCTCCTATCATCAACACCACTTGCAGTGGTGTAAGAATTTTTTTGTACTGGTAGCTAAGAAAAATTAAGTAAACAAGACAATCCTACAAGGACAGCCCTGGTGTTTCTTCCTATAGGAGAGCCCCTCGTTTTGCCCCAATATTGCAAAAATTCATCTTATCTCTTGCAAACAACAGCATCTCAATCTCCTCTATCATTCCTGAGTGACATGCTCTAGCTATAGGCAATCCTGCTTCAGCGGGGGAGTTGGACTAGATGATCTCTATGGTCCCTTCCAACTCTAAAAAAATTCAGTGAAATTAATAAATTGTTAAACTGAAAGCTTGGATGTGCTTTCAGTAATCACTGCCATTTTATCTGAAATAAGGATGAAAAATTTCACTTACTACAAAGCAAGGAATTAAAAGGGCTCCTTATCTATGGGACCAGAATAGGGATATTATTAACACTGCTTCTTTTTGAAACCCTGTTAATGTCAGGTAATATGTTTCTTCAATGGTGCTTGGCATTTCAAAAACCCTGAAAATTAGCATTCCAAGGTACTATTTTAAGTAATACAGTAATAGCCAATCAAAGAAAATGTAACCTTTGATATCAGTAAAACATAAACTATCTTTGTTCCAAAAACTGGTATCACACGCATTAGCAATATAATCTATTATTTCTTTATCTATACACGTGTTTCCATTTTCGTCTACATGTATACATGCATCTGCCTACTAACCAAATATTCAGCTTGGTCTATTTCTTTGAATTCAATAAGATGCAAAGCTAGAAGGTGAGACTACTCTAATTGACAAAACGCAATACTTATTATTCTTAGTGTATATAATGCAAGTTAAGAGAGGGGGATCCCAGGCTGCTGTGTCAGTATTGATCAACCTTTTTCATGACACAGTGCTTTACTTTATATAACATTTCAAGTCTGTAAGATATCTCACAGATTATGCCTGCAGAGCTAGAAGGCCCAAGGCTGTTCTAATAGCATAGACACTGAATAATGTGAACAGCATAGCTGGAATGTTTGTGGAAATATTTATTAATAATAATATTTATTTCCTGTTCTTAAAGGATGGGAAACTAGCACACGCTTTAATACTGCAATTAGAATCATGAAGATGGAGAACACCATGCTACATGCAATAAACATCATTTGAGAGATAGACTATATCTCTGCTGCTAAAGGAAACAGGAGCAGAGTATGAACTTAAGCACTGGACTACTGCTTGTCCATAGTGTTTATTTGCTAGCATTTTTGTAGGCATACAAAAATGGTTTAGTGTTCTCCTAGAAATTGTTTGGGCACACTGGTGGATAGCATGCACTGTTGACTGTTTCCCAAAGGCAGAATGGATAGGACTGTTTTTGTCTCCTTCCGTTCTGTACAACCCTCCATCAATATCTGTGCAGGCTGTGTGTGTTGAAACTCCATGCCTTCTTGCAACATGTCTCGGCATGTAATTTTTCCTCCATTTTGTGCCATGAAATCATCTCCCTGTGATGGGCTATAACATTGCTTTTTTTCACACCCTTAAACTGAGGAATATACAACACACAGTAACTATGTCCTAAAACCACCTGCAGTCCCAAAAAGTCTTTGGACTAAGTGCAATGTGAATTGCACATGACACCTGTGTGTGCTCTTTGGCCTCAGGGCCAGAAAACAATCCTTGGCACACTTATTTTCAGGTCCAGTATAGACATATCCAACGAGAACAGACAGAAAAGAACTCAAAAGCAGAATGTGACAAATGTTAGAGACATAGAACTTAAGCCCACTCTGTTGGAGGCTCTGAAAATGTCACCACCTGTTTTGATGTTTGAATACGAGAGTCCCTGCAGCTCTTGGTTTGACCAGTTCTGAGCTGCTTTTCAGAACTATCACTTAATTTCCTAAAGTAATACTTAAAGCAAAAGAAATTAAATACTTGACTGAGTGTAAAAAGAAAACATTCCCTAAAATCCAAATGTTCATTAAAGAAATGATTGATTCTGATCAATGATGGTATAAGGTTTCTACTGAAAAGTCCTCCTGGAACTCTGCAGTGAATTCCAGACAAAGTGAGAGAAATGGTCCAAGGTGACGGATCGCTTGCTGAGTGGCTCAGAGTAACTTTCCCCTACATTCATTCTCTGGATAAATGTTCCTTTTGAGAGAGCTTCTGAAGTCAAAAGTCTTTCTGGCCATCAAGGCTGTGAAAAAGAGGAAGTCTTTCACCAAAGCACTGTCACCAAGCTCCCTGGTCTGTGAAGCTTTTCATTGTTTCTTGCCTGGTTCTGGTGAACTGGTTTGACAGTTTCACTTTTAGAAACATCTACCAAATAACAGAGAACAAAAAAGAATGAAAGAGTTGAGAAAAATTTTCACTGAGAACATATAGGACAGGAAACCAGTTTAAAAACTGCTGATCTATTGTTTGGCTAGAGAATAAAAAAATCTATGTTTTTAGATGATTAAAAGCTAGATTATAATTTGCTCACACATTCTGGGTGGTAATTCTGTCAAAATTCTCCTATTCATTTTGGTGAAACTATGGGAGAGCTTATGCACTGTGAACAAGCAAGACAAAACCTCTTGCTGATTCACACGCTGCAGTTAACCATGGCTAATAAACATTTGTTTCTTGAACATGACTGTGTGGCATGCTTTCAAATTATCTACATGAAATGTAATGGTGCTAAATATTGTCATAGACTTTAAGTTTCCTGTAAAAAAAATTCCATTTTTACATGGTAAGTCTTTTACACAACTTCTTTTGCCTTCAACAAAGGTTTCAGGCTCTTCACTTACTTTCAGTATAATATCTAATACTGGCACTGCAGTTTGAGTTTAAAGTCAGTATACTCTCTAATGGAGGATGCCTTGTGAGAAATTGTATAGCCAGCATAATGCCTGTGTACTGTTCTGCCCCTTACATCCAAAATTATATCTCGTATGTCCAGTTCATGTTGTCTTTCTGTCATGTCAGCCTCTGGATGAATTTTCAGTTCTCTAGCTGCTATGCATCTGTCATAAAAGAAAGTAAGAAAGTAAGCCTGTACCCTTGCTAGTACAATAGGCTTTAACACCACATCTGCTTTTTTACTTGCCACTTACTGACCTTCACTTAAACAGCAACAGAGAGTTTAGCTCTCTTGTAGAATGGCAGATGGGCAGGCTACCAGGCCCACAATCCCAGTAGTCTGTGCGGAATGAAAAATGCTGCACTGAAAGCTGCCTGTATATGATCCCATGCACCTATATAGAACTACAAACTCTGCAAATAAAGCACTCTCTATGTTCTTTATTAATTTCAAAAGGGAGATCACTCATTTTGTTTTTTGTCCAGTTCCTAGGTTAGGTACTGGTTCTATTTTGAACCTCAGCAGAAAAGATCATTCTTCCCCTTCAGACTTGCCATACAAAAATATAGCAATTTACACAGCGAGTCATGTTCACAGCTTCTTTTGTCCTCAATAAGTTTCTGAAGTGCAAATTAGAGGGATGTGTATATAATTGACAATGAATTTTTAAGACATTGATACACTTGGTGTCACCTGTGCTTATGGCAATAGTACTGCAGCATCCTTTCCCTTGCCACATACAGACTTTTTTTTTCTGACATAGCTATCTCTAATCATGGTTTTCTTGTTTCAGTCACCTGGAGCCAGAGACATAATGTTGCCTATCTGATTCCAAGACAAGTTAAATAACTGTCATACATCATATGGGCTCCCCTTTGTTGTAGTGCTCTGTGGTTGGTTCTAATTAGAACAGTGAATTACTTAAGAAAGCAGAAGGACTGAGGTGGTTCCCAGGAATGTAATTATCTACCTACTGCATGATCCTCTGAAAACTCCTGTGGCTTGTGATCTCACAAACCTTTCTTCCTCCCTTCCAAAAGTGCTTGTGTTATCTGTACCTACTCTCTCTCATTAGAATTTACAGAATCAGAATTTTCATGATCATTTAAGCTTTGTGTAAAAGCTGATATGGAGCAATTTCAGTGCTGCCTCATTCTCAGCAGAAACAACACATTGCATGTTTTGAATTCCTCCACACACGTGATTAGCACTAACCAAGGCTGCCAGAATATCTGTGAGATGGAGAAATACAATGATTTCCCTTTCTACAGTTAGAGAAATAATGACACTTCACAGTTCAGTTAATTTAATATAGTACAACAAAAAACGAAGTGAAGCAAAGACTTTTATGATGGATGCAGACACACTCTGCTCACACTTTCTATGATTTTTCTATGATTTGTCTATGATTTGTAGGGGTAGTTAATGTCCAAACTAATATAACCTGTCTGTAACAATGCTTACCATCTGGGCACAAGGCACTGCTAAGATTGTGGTGTTAAATTCCAGATGACAAATGTCACGTAACCTGGGGGATGTCTGACTCTGTCAGCTGTTTCTGTTGGTGAGCTGCAGTATATTTCTGATGACAAAGCTCTTCTTTTTGCAGACTTCTATTCAGGTCTCTTTGAGAAAGAGGGCTGCACTTCATCTTTAAATACAATCTCTTTCTTAGGACAGGGAACCTAAGGGATGCTGTCTTTAATTATGAAAATGCCCATTGTGATTTGCTTTGTAGGAGATTGGTTTGTATAGGAAGCCATGGGATGGATGCTGGAGCATCCCGAACTATTATGAACTTAGAGCTCTGAAAAGAAAGGTGTGTCTTTGTTTTGTAAATGTCTATCATGTAGACTTTCACGGTGAGTAGCTATTCTATTACGACTGAAGCCAAAAATAACAAACTGTTTTCTCTTTCAAACAGCATCCTTGAGTATATACTGCTCCAATATCTTGCTAACATTTATTGTCTTCAAAGGCAACAGTATAACGTGAAGGGGCAAGAAGATCCTTTTGACATTTTGCGAATGTTACAGGAGTGTAGTTGCAAGGTGAGGTTTGCAAAATTTCAAAGCCTTATTTGTTCTTTAGGATCTACCTGTTTCGTGCCTTTGCGCAAAAAGGCAATGCCAAGGGAAAAAATAAGCCTTTAAATATTTTAAAGTGCCCATTTAGGATTCATTTCTCTTAGAAATGAATCTTAAATGTCAGACAGTGTTTGATAGTTCTCTGTAAAGTTATCATATTAAGAATTAGCCTCATTTAAGATTCTTAAGCACTTAGACCTATCTAAAGAAAGTCAAGTGAAGAATTACCTAGATTTCATGTTTTTATCTGTAAAAAATGTCAAGTGAAACATTATGCCATTGCTGGATGCCTTTATGTAGGCTGCTCTGAATACTAACATGTCCAAAGCACACACAAGCTTCACCTTGCCTGTTTTTTTTCTGAATGTCTTAGGAAACTTCTTGTTATTATACCACATCAGTAAAATTCTGCTGGTCTCAGTAGTGACCAACCGCTCCAAGTAGCTGATGCCTTAAACTGTGCTGTCTAGCTGGAACCATGGCCGGGGTGTGTCTGCAGCATGCTATGAGGCACAGAGCAGAGAACCATGTAGCTAAATGTTCTGTCTCTGATGGGTTCCTGCATCATGGGTTGGCTCTTACAGAGGTGCATTTGGGAAAGTCATCTCCAGCCATGCCTGTGTGTACAGCAGTGAGATTCAGATCTCCACCAGTGCACTGTCGTTGCAGATGTCTGTAGCCAACTCAGGGAATTTGATCAGGAACTTCCAGAGATTAAAAAAGAACAATTACTAACGTTCCCTTGACAAATCTGAATCCGCACGCTCCCATCAACTTTCTGCAGCTCAAATAAAGAGCCTACATTTCATGTGCTCTGGGCATTGTGCACAGAAGTTCATTAGTAGTACTCTCCAATGGATGGGCTGTGCTATGTTCAGCAGCTTTGCAGACGATAGAAATAGGATGAAATTTAACAAAGGTAGTGGTTTAGTTCAGTCATGTTGCTCAAGGTGTGGAAGAGGGAGGCACTGTGAGGAAGAGAAGATAATAAAAAAATAAAAAAATGTTGGTCTCTGCCTTTTTTTTTTTGTCTTTCTCATTTTTAAAACAAACAGTGCAGTTGTGAAGGCTTCTCTTTCTGTTTATATTATAGAAGAACTTCATTTGGTGTAAAGATTTCATTTTGGAGTGTTTTAAATCTTTGTGTTATGGGGGTTATGAGATGCTACATGTTGAGATAGGATGACTGGTTAGTGATATTATTTGGTCATATCAGAGGTCATAGATGTGGAGGGATTTTGTTTGGTTGGCTTGGAGTTTTGTTCTGGTTTAGTCTGTGGTTAGTAGCATTTTTTAACAGTGAAATATCTCAAGAGACCCAATTCCTATTTCCTACTGCAGTGATTAGGAGGAGTAAAAAGATTTGGCAGCCCGTCATTGTCCTCTTCTCTCACAGTGGTTTTGTTCCTTGAAGGAAGAGCCTTGCAAATAATATCAAATGTAAATCGAGCAGATAAGGTCTCTTGATTCTAACTCAGTCTGATTTTTATAAATCCTCTATGCAAAAAGTCTGTTTTGCTCTGACTGACAGGCCAATTTCAGAGGGTAATCAGTAAAGATGGATGTCCCCGAGCAATTAATCAAATTTCTTTTGGCAACTCTCTGTCAATATTCAAGGTTGTCATTTTAGTTATTTCAGAAGCCAAGCAAAGGAGGATTGTAGCCATGGACTCCATTTATACCAGATCATGTAAAACTTGGTGATAGTATTAGGTGCCCAAATGAAAACACCGTTCTCCGACATTTTGATGAATGACAGGAAATTTCAGCAAGTTCTAGGGAAAATCCTCTTTGGGGT
>JAOXNG010000001.1:214101321-214116551 GCA_028566535.1 Scolopax minor
GTGGAAGGGGGACAGGGTTTGGGTGGCAGGGACAAGGCTCCTAGCGCCTGGGTTGCTGCGTGCACAGGCACAGGGAGGGATGCGCGCGTCTGTAGGGTTTTTAGGAATGCTACCCCTCATTTCCATTCCCTGTTCTGCTAGGTAACAGAAGGAACAACTGAAGAGCCGAAGTAAATGAAACCTCCCAAAATGAGTGCATAAATAGCAACTGCGAAGCTGCTGCGCAGCCTGTGTGAGGAATGGCGACTGTGAGTTATCTGTAGGTACACAGGAAAAGCATCAATCAGTGACATTACAATTAGGAACTTGATCTTTTCCAGTCAGAAGGTGTTTTTTCCTGTCTCACGTGGTGACTATAAGGTTGCACGTGCACCGTGCCTGTTGTTAAAGGTAGTGTGTGCTTTTAAAGGTAAATGACTAAACGGAGAAGAGAAACATCTTAGCATACCCTCAATCACTATTATCAACACTGATTATTCCCAGGATAAAATTATCAGTCATGCTTTGGGTGTGGATTGATTTTGAACTAAATAAGAATAGGTTGAGTCATGAAGCAGGCTCATACCGTTTGGGGTTTTTTTAATCTACAGATCTCTAACTGTAATTAAATTATTGTGGCTGAAGGAGAGACAATGAATGTTCATCTGCAAACTTTTTGTGGACAATGTTTATTTTACTTACAATAAATTCCATTTAAAAGATAAGTATGTATCAGCAGAGATCTACAAGAAGTTAAACACTTCTATTGCTTCACCAAGCAAATGATCATGATATAAAATACTCCACTTAAATAGCACATATAATGAAAATATCTGATATGTGTTAACTGACGTACTCATTTAAACTCATTTCAGTTTTGGAAATCACTGTGATGATTGATTTGGTGAGGAAAAAGAATTTTCTGGCAAGCCTGGCCAACTGCACTATAATGAGTGTCTTCAAGAAATATTGATGTGTGATGGGAGCATGAAGGTTGTTAGCTCTGATTGGAGTGACAGCACTAATAAGGTATAATAAGCTTTTCCAGCTTATCCTAAGCAATTTCCTATAAATATTTTATGCCACATTATCATGGGTTTGGTGATTTTTTGCAGGTTGCATACATAAAGAAATTAGGTTAATGATGATTTAGATTTTTTTTTTTTTGTCCTGTGAAGACAGATGTATTTACTGTTACAGGCAGGTCAGAAGGGGACAAAAATGTTCACACTTGCAAAAGTTCATTGAAGGCTTGTCTAACATAAAGTCACGCTTCTGAGCTGAAGATGAACTATATTTGCCATCATACAGAAAGAGGTAGGTTTAAATGGGGTAGTTTAGATGAGATTTAAACCTGAGCTAGTTAGAAAACAGTTTCTTTTTAGTATTTTCTCATTGTCTCCATCCTTCTTTTTGTGTTCCTATCCATCCTTGGAAAATAAAATTTCCCATGATGAAATAGAATGGAGATCCTTAAAAATGAGGGGATAAGGTAAACTTCAGAAAACCTGTTCAACTGGTATGTTTGTGATTTCCTGCTGCAAAGAGCTGGTCTGTTGTCATCGTTCTGGGACAAGCAAGTGGCACCTGCTGTGGTTTCAACTGAAAATTTCCATCTGGGTCAAAGAAACTTTTCTGATAAAAACTTGTTTGAAATCAGGAAGTTTCAACAAAGCTTTGGTTTCTGTGAATTACTATAAAAGGTTATTTTTCTAATGAATTCCCAATCAATCAGACATTGGTTCAGTGAACTTTTCCTGTGGTGGTATTCTGGTCCCCATGGGAAGGATGCTTTGAAGATGATATTATGGCTTATAGAATCCTATAATTCTCTAGGTTCAAGGGGACCTTTAAGATCATCGGAGTCCAACCATTAACCCTGCTACATCCACCACTAAACAATGTTCCTCAGCATCACACCTACCTGTCTTCTAAATACCTCCAGGGATGGCGATTTCACCACTTCCCTGGGCAGCCTGTTCCAATGTTTGATAATGCTTTTGGTGAAGAAATTTTTCCTAATATCCATCCTAGACTTCCCTGGTGCAACTTGAGGCCCTTTCTTCTTGTCCTGTCACTTGTTACTCGGCAGAAGTGACCGACCTGCATCTCTCTACAACCTCCTTTCAGGGAGTTGTAGAGAGCAATAAGGTCTCAACAGCATTCAACAAAATTCTCTTGTCCAAAAGTCATGTTTTACCTAAATTTATTGTGGTTTTGTTCATTCTGAATGGAGCACACAGGAGCTTGTTCCGTTGTTGGTAGGGAAAGGCTCATCCGAGGAGGTACGCACCACTGCAGTGCAGGGTCAACTGACTGTGGGACCGGGGGCTACAGAAACAGGTGGAACAACAGGGGTTCTCTGGCCTCTGCTGTCTCACAAAAGCTTTACTCAGCAAAGAAGCGTGGGGTGGATGAAAATGTCACACTGGGCTTCATCCTGCACCCACCAAAGTCCGCTATTGTCTTGGGTGGGAGCAGGACCCGGGAGCAGAGGGATCTGCCACAGGGCTTAAATGTCACCAGGCGTGTGGGAGCACTTCTCTCCAGCCAGCCCTTCTGAGGGATCATTGTGGGCAATGAAAGAGCAGGAAAAACTTTCTCAGAGCGTGTGGGTGGGGGAAAGGCAACCCTTCATGCTGGGAACACACCAGATGTGTGGTTTAACTTTGAAACCTCTTTGCTCTGAAATAAAGGCTGAGGCTGAGTGAGCTCTGCAGGTGGAAGGAGAGCAGCTTTGCTCAGCAGGACTCATCCCCATGGCCAGAGATGTCTCTGGTCGCAGCCGAGCGGGAGGGAGATTGCCATGTTCTCACCGTTATGGATGAACCACTCAATGCCTGCCACCCACCTCCTGTGGGGAGTCATTATTTAACAGGAAGAAGAATAAAAAATGAGAGTATAATTTGAAAGAAGCTGTGAGATATGTTTGGTTCATTGTACCAATGAAATAACTGCTCACAAATGGATACCCAGAAATAGTCCCGTTTTTTCTAAGTACCTGTGGCCACTGCTGTCATTGCCAGTGCTAAAAAGCTTAATTGGATCCACGCTTACAGGTAGGTACTGTGGAGACATCTGTATTAGAAATTCACATTTCCCAGGCTTCATCATAAAACCAGACTTTCTGTCTCCTTCTTTCCACCAGACCTCATTCAGGAAACACAATCCCCTTTTAAGTGCACAATCTTAAGCTTTGATTAATGAAATATCTTTAGGGTATTTCCCAGTAATCGGCTCCCTGAGTTCTTCCTGTGAGAAGCTGCTCTTCCCAGCTTCATGTCATCAACAAATTTCATTAATGTGATCCTTCTTCTTGTGCAAACGTTCCTGGTGAATGTATTCAGTTGAGACTGGCTAAGAGTGATGCTTGAGAAACTGTGCTTGTAACCTCCCTCTACCCTGACGGTTCCCCTTTCAGCAGCTTTTGTCTCTGCTTCAGCCAGACCCTTTTGCTAATTATTCAATGCGTGGCTCTGTCTCAATTGCTTTGCTGAAAGCCAGTTACAGGAGGTCCATCAAAACCAATTATTATAAATTGTTGCTTGGGCAATGCTAAGAATCTGCAATAAATTATGTGCAAAATAGATGGCCTATTTCTTCACGCTCACTGTAATGTTTGCTTTAATGTTCACCAGAAAGAAATACTTCAATTAAGATTAGAGTTTTGGGGCATTTCATTTAATATTATCAAATTAAGCTTATAGTTTAGTATTATCAAAATAGGGGTCATGTGAGACAAAATCTCAAAATTATCTAGGATTCAAGCTTGTGAAAAAGTTGTCTATGTTCATTTGTATTAAGCTCTAATCTGGAACATAAACTCTATACGGGTTCTCTTTCTTCATACAGCTGATTGTTTAGAAGCTGATAAACCACAGATAAAGCTTAAAGACACAACTGTGATTTTTTAATTCTCTATAGCTGCCTTATTTGCATTGTTACTAATCTGAGCAGATGCAAGATCTTTAGCACCATCATGATGATAAAATAGCTCATTCTTTTGATGTCAGATAAAGCACAATTTTGATGTGATTCTGAAGCCAAGAATTATAAAATCTGCTGTGGTAGTACTTGAAAGGGCTGTGAGACATCTGGAAATAGGAGTATCTTTTCTTTTGCCCCATAAAAAATAGTATTGCCCTCTTTTTCCTCCCAATTTTGACTCTTGCAAAGAGTCTGTAAAGATTACAAAAACAGTCTGTGAAGTAAGCTTATGGAAGGCTTTAGTAGAAATCCTCTGTTTGGGGTTTGAAATATTTTACATATTTGAATGAAAGAGTTAAATCCGGGATCAAAGTTAGGAATATCAGCAGCACTAGTTTGCACAATCCCCCACTATTTCAGAGCTGCCGCTGGCTAGAGGAGCGTGGTTCCTTGCATCACCACTTTGCCTCTTCCACGGCCTTAGAGGGGTCTCCAGCACCAGGGGTGACCTGGCATGGGTTGGGGGCTACTAAGTCTCCTTCTCCTGCTGCAGGGCAGTGGGAGCAGCTCAGGTAGTCCTGGCTGCTTGGCACTCATCTGGGGTTTGTGGTTTCCAGAACCATCATGGTGCAACCACCAGACCTGAGAAAATCCTGTGTAATCACTCTTAGGCTTGACTAAGGTGCTTCCATGGCTCCTTTTTGGGTTGTTGGGGTTTGAGTTTTGTTTTTGTTTTGCTCATCTCTGTTGTCTCTGTTCCCAAATTGCCCTAACAATGTCTTCCCTTGTGATACAGGGAAGAATTGCATCCTGTGGGCTGATGTGCAGTTATGTTTGTACCAAACACTGGCACCTTCATTCTCGTCACTTCAGTCACTTCCTTTCAAGTGCATTATTTTTCCAGAGATCCTGTTGCTGAAGGGGCAAGCCACAGGAAACCACACGCCCAGCAATGCACATTTATTTTTGTGAGGTGAAATGGGAACAGGCTGTGGGATTTAATGAAGTATTTCACATGATCCCTCTGAATTTAATACATATGGTGGCTTCAGGTCTCACACCACTTCACAGGAGACCAAGTACCATTGCTGCTATATTATTTCATAAACACAGAAATCAAAAGTCTGCAACTTCTGAGTTTTGCGCATATTTTTTGCTGCTTAGTGCATGGTAAGTGCCTAGAAAATGTTCTTACCAAGGCAGAATGTGGTATATTAAAAGGCACATAAAAGAGAAAGTGTGGCTTGCTTTGATCTTGGGGCTTCTTGCACTATTTGCCACTGAAGGTTTACATTTGCTCTTCATACACTATATGCAATTTGTTTGGCTTTCAATAAAAATGACAGACAGAATTAATAACAGCCCTGATATCTCATCAGGAGATGCATTCCAAAAATATCTGTCTATCTACACAGTGAGTGTATAAAAGCCTGTATAGGATCCTTGTCAATAAAATCCTTCAGCTTCACTCAAAGAGAGACTTTTCATTAGTTTGCGAAAATACTTTCCTCATTACGATGCCTTCTTTTCATACTTTCATGCATCCTGAAAGATACTGAAGGTAACTGATAATTTCTGAAGAATAAGCTTTTCCCCCTACTACCTAATGTGGCTTTTTTTTTTATTAAAAAATTATTAAAAGAATGTTCTTTCTGGCAAAGAATGAGAAGATGTTGTAAAGCTCTGGGACACACTGGAGAAAGCACACGGTAGTGTTAGTTGAGAACTTTTATCAATTTACATCAACCTTGAATTAAAGCTGCATGGGCCAAAAGGGTGCTTACATTTCTGAACTTTGGAATAGTTTGGAGATTGGAGGTTGCAAATTTAAATTGTTCTACAGGGATCCATCTGGTACCCACAGTGGTCAGCAGCCCAAGCAGGGACCTTAACTAAATCAGAAACTGCATCACTAGATGGGGTTTTGAGGGTGGGCCAGCCGTGTATCCAGGGATGGGAGTTATCTTTGTCCTTATACTTCTCAGACACTTCCTGCCAACAAAAAAATGGTTAAACTTAGGGCTCTCAGATTCCAATCTCTGCCCCAACAAACAAAAATTCCTGTGTATATTTTCCTGCCAAGTTTTATCTTGTTTGCTGCACTCCTCTTTCTTCCTCATCACCACCATCTGTTGCTGGAGACATTCCACTTTGTGTTGTCTAAACTGGTTATCAGAGAGTTAATGAATACCTGGGTAATATGGGATGGAAACGTGCTCCATCCTTCCCACACGTCCTGTTTAGTCAGTGGGATTTTCCCCTCTCCTCAGCTTTATTTGTGATGCAGTAAAAATAGATCAGCAAAGTTCCATGCAGTATTGCAAGCTGAGTTTACTTTTAATCAAACTATGTGGTCTTTTTACAAAATCAGAGACAAAGCTGCTATTAAATACCTTTGAAGTTCTTCATGGCCTCCAACCTCAAGTGCTCTAGCAAAACAGATCCATTAAAGCTTTTAGCTTTATAAGATAAAGAAGGTAATAGGAGCTTGGAAACAAATCTGGCTCTGTTCCTTTTGGAGTGTTGAACAACTCTTCAAATACCAATGGGCATGAACAAGCCCAGCCTAGAAAGGAAAGGGAAGGAAGATAAGAACGTGTTTGGATGCAATCCATTCTCAAGAAGATGCAAATGATGAGTGAGCAACCTTCTCAAAAACAAAATCATGGTTTTGTGTCAGGCGCAATGTCAAGCCTGAGGACTGTCTTTCTGTCAAAAATGGGAACATCCACCAGCTGCTGTGTGGTCTGGGTACCAGCAGGATGAAAACAAGACTCTGGTCTCTTAAGCTGCATGGGATTCATATCTTTCAGGATCCAGCTACTAGACCATGTCTATCCACAAGGTGATAGGTGGTGTTCAACTCTCTTGAATGATGACTGTCCAGACACAGAGAGCTTTTCCTAGTAAGGTACAAGTCAAGAGGTGTCTATAAAAGTGCTAGATTAGGAGACTGGCAAGAGCAGGCCTCTGCCTGGAGACAGCCTATCTACCATAGGGAGGAGCTGATCTATAAATCAGTAAAAAGCCCATCCAGACAGAAAAAAGAAAGCATTAGAAATTAAGATCATGAGGTCACAGTACACAGATTTGCTGTCAATGTACCAAACCATCCCTACACTTTTTCAGGGGGAAATACTCCTCCCTGCCTATGTGAAACATTTGTAGCTGCAAGTTCCTTGGAGAAAATAATGAATACAAAACCTTCTTTCTCCCAGCCTCACTCACCAAGCTTCTCAGTCCAGTCCCCATCTCCTTCCATAGCCATTTACCTCTTTACTGGCTTTTCTTCTTCTTTTTAAGATCAACCTCGTCTGGTTCCTATCACCAGTGGTTGGAATGAGATGGCTCCCACAGAGATATCCTGGCCATGTGTTCACCTCTGCATTGACTCTAAATCTCTGTTTTTGACTATTTGTCCTGAACCAGATCCCCCAAGTCACAGTCTCACATGAAAATTTAGATCCTTCCCAACTTCTCCTTCTTCCTAATCCCAAATTTCCAACTGCTCTCTAATCCATTCCCTTTTACTAGTGCTATCTTAAACATTTTCATGTTGAATTGAAATACTTCTTTCTTGGTGCTTGGTACCGAGTCCCAACCCTTGGCTCCATGGCCCTTCATCATTGGGAAAGTCAGTGCTTGTCCCTTCAGGTGGAGCAGTCGTAGAGTTCTGGTGGACTGGATGCCTTTGCCGTCAGAGTAGTGCCAGGCCCTGGTTAGCACCACACTCTTGTGAATGTCAATGACTTGAGCACATGAGAAAAAATGGAAAAAAATGAAGGATTTGAGTATGTGCAGTAAGGACAGACTCTTCAAAGATGGTAGGTATTTGCACAGAAAAAGCTTCTGTAGAGGAAATGTAAGTGTTTTGTTTTTTTCTGGGAGCTTAGAAATTGGTCAGATTTGGTCAGACTTTTAGAAAACAAGAAGAGAAACGCAACTACTGCAAACACCTGAAAATATGAGCTCCTCTTCCAAACCCAGCAGCACTAGAACAGACTCATTTTACCCAAAATGTCACTAGCTTTTTCTTTTTACCTGTGCATCAATCTCTTTCATCTCCTTTTTTCAACCCAGGAATGAGTGAAGTTTCCAAGAACATGTCAGCAGAAAGCTGAACATCAGGAACATCACTACCTTACAACTTCAGTTTGCCAAGATCTTAGGACCTTTAGCTGGTGTCTTGTAAAGGACAGGAGCATAGAATCTCCGAGTTGAGAGACATGTAGTTGAGGGCCCACAGGAGTTAGGGAGCAGAGGATCTGAGACAGGAGAGGTCAAGAGCTTTGGAGCCCTAGAGCTGCTCAAAGGGTTTTGAAGGCAATGCCAGGAAGAGCTGCATATGGAGCTGGAAAACTGAAGAGTAAGGTGTGTTAAGGCAGAATAAAAAAACTGTGAAAGATGGGCTGCACATCTGTTTCTTCACTATGGGAATTGTGGTTCAGTTACAGGTAGAAATGGGGAAAAAAGCTCTTGTAGAAGAGAGAAGAAAATTGGCATAGAAGAGGCATATGTGAAGGGAAAAGTAAGATAATTGTTTTCACTGGGAAATATGGTGTTTTATTTGAGTTAGAAGAGAAATTTACTGCAAATTTTAATAACCAAATGATATCACTACAAAGAAATCCTATAAATCACAATAAACCCTATTGTACAATTTCATCTAACCTGCGGCAGAGGGTGACAGCTAAAACAGCTATAGAGCATTCTGACAAGATGCAAATGTAAATAAGAAGCAAAATAATCTGGACAGATGTGATTTTAGATAGACTTGGTGCAGAGTAAATCTGAGGCAAATTAGAGTTAGGATTATGTTTTAAATGATCAGGCAATTTAATTCTGAGCAAGAACTCTAACATGGAGGTACTACTGAGATTTGACCTTCTGGGGATATTTATGCTCTGTTGAACAGAAGACGTCAAACTATATTGGCCTGTTTGGAGAATTTACTTGTAACTGAAAGAGAAGCTAAAAACCAAACCGTTTCTCATTTTATGCCAGACCCAGAAGGAAGATAATCCAGTGATCAGAGGTTAGACTGGAATTCAAACCTTGATTTACTTCTCTTGTATGTCTAACCATGCACAGATTTGGAAGACATTTAAATGTCAAACTCCAATGAAATAAAGAAAATTAGTCTGGGCTTTAGCTTCTCTGGATGCAATTTGGGCTGAGTAAATGCAGATGTCTGTGATGTGATAAACACTCCTTCACAGTCAATGGAGAAGAGAAGCCATTTTGTAGGTCACGATTCAAGTTTCCCTAAAGTTGATGTTTAAAATAGGTCAGATGAATCACTGAATAATGTTGTTTGTCTCTATTGTCTCTAAAAGGAGCTGAAGGCTCTTAGCTCAGTTACAGGAGAGCAGAACTTTCCTGTTTTGGAAAGGTAGCTGACAGCTAAAACTGTTAAATTTGGAAGGTACTCAGATTCTGGTCTAGCAACATCAAAGTACTATAGATAGGTTTAAAAGGTCAGCCTGGAACACATTTTATTTCCTCTAAAATTCAAAGATTTTTGAGTCAGACATGAGTTCCACAGCACGTCGTCAGGGATTCTGCTTGTCTCTGAGAATTGTTCTAATTTTCTGGGATCCACTGAAAACCATTGATGTGGAGGAGAACTGGGAAGTCCTTAAAGGGAAATGCAAGCCCTAATCACCCGTCAGACCTGGGATGGCCCCCAGCATGGTCTTGACTTACTGTGCCACAGGCCAAATATATTAAGGAAACAAACTAAATGCAGTACTGAAAAAGAATTAAAATTGAAATTGAAATTGTCCCTGGTTGGCCATGCCTAGCTCTGCACATTTATGGGGCTTTTCATCTTTTAATTGCATTTTATAAATTCACTTTTCATTCCTACTTTCAATCTTTTCTCCCCTTCCTCTCTTTGCAAGGAGTGTTGGTTTTATACTGGTTACACCACTCTGGACACATGGCTCGGTCTCACACCACCTGCTCTGGAAACCACCTTGAAGTCAGGAAACCTGTGCTTCATATCTCATTCCACATTTGGTGTTGTTCTTCGCCTCTGACCTCATCAAACACAAGCAGAAACCACCACGTTCACCAATGGGCATGTCTGCTTCCACCAACTCCCTTCTGTATTGCTTCAGGAATAGGAAACTTGCTTCAACCTTCAAAGAGGTTTTCCTGTTTTTGTGGCACCGTTTGTAGGTGCCCCCTCTGTCTCAAATCCCTGGGACTTTTACAAGAAAGGCTTCCATCCCTTTCTGTCTGCCTGTTTCCTCTCAAATGCTTTTTGCAGCATGTAGCTACTAACCATTTTCTCCCTTTATGTGTGACCTTTCCAAAGCCATGCAAGATATTTTAGCACAAATCTCAAAGCCACAGTCTATCTGCTTCAGCTGGGCAGCTCTAACTTTTCCCTCCGTTGCTTCTTATCTTCTCCTTTACCTTGGAAAGTTCACGTGTGTGTTGTCATAAAGGCTCCTCCAGAGCTGATGCCATGTGCTTTGAAGCCTCCACATTAAAGAGGTGTTTCCAGGATAGTGCTGTATTACTGAGCAAGATTCGATGCTGTGTTTGTGGGTGGAGAAGTATCCCTACCCCACCTTCAAAAAACCCAAATCATATGAAACAGTTTTTCATAGTTGTTCTTTGCAGCATTGAAAGACTATTTAGGGGAAACACAGAGACAGTTTTTTTGCAACTCTCAACATGCTGGAGGATCCTCATGTGCAGAAAAACTATAATACGTGGCTGTTTCTTATTCCAAGAATTTAGGCAATAGAATCCTATTCACTTCCATAAACAGCACCTTCCCATCCAAGCATCTCAAAAGCCACATATTTATTTTTCCCTGCTTTCTATGGTTTGTACCTCATGAATTCTGAGCACAGCTCCACTCCCTCTCTTCTTTTTTCTCCAGATGCTTCCATGTTTTCCTTTGACATAACTCTCTTCCATGAGATTTTCCTTCTCATTGTACAATGCTGCCAGTAATTCATCTCTTTTTGCCTCTGAAAAAAGAAGACTTTCCCATCTTTCTTATTACCTTGCCTTAAAAAAGAAAAGAAGATGACACTAAGATGCTCTGTTGAATGGTGTTCCTAAAGGAGACAGAGAGAGAGCATAGGGCTTCAGAGCAGCCCCAATTTTTTCCTGTAATAATCTCACCAAAATGGTCCAAAAGGTCTTTTGAATGCAAATTTTGTTAGAGTAAGAACACTGGGTGATGAAAAAAGGCTCCTGCATCTCTGGCCCTTGTGGCACGTCTGGAAGTGAGATTTCAGCTAACTCAGGGACTTTCTGAGCTGCAGCGAACTACACAGAGTCCTTTGACATGCTTTCCTTTTCCTTCCTTCTCCTGCCATGCTTACCTCCCTCACAGTTTCTTTGTGGAGCTGAAGGACCACAGCTCTGAGCTGGGATGCTCTCCTTGTACCCTGTCTCCTCCCTTTGGCAACTGGACACACTCATAGAATCATAGAACGGTTAGAGTTTGAAGGGACCTTAAAGATCATTGAGTTCCAGCTCTCCTGACATAGGCAGGGACATCTCCCATGAGAACAGGTTGCTCAAAGCCCCATCCAGCCTGCCCATCCAACTCATTTGCCTCCAGGCAATGGGTGGTTTTCCATCCACCTGCTCTGATCACTGAAAATAGGACAGGAACCGGAACAAGCAGGCTAGAGGTGTCCTGTCCTGCACAAGCACATGGGGTGATTTTGTCCCCTAGGCAGGATGTTTGTTTTCCACTGTCACGGCTCATCCTGGCTCCTACCTCAGCATGATGGCAGCTCCCAAGCCTTTTCTCTCTTTGCAGACCATCACTTGGCTCTTCTGTCCTTTTTCCAGTGGTTTGGGGGAATTCTAAAAATTCATAGAACTGCCGTATTGCCTAGCTGCACAGCAAGCCTGGCAGTGCCTTTGGCTTTTACAGCTGCTGGGTTTTTTGCTTTTTTTGTCTCGCAAGTCTTACAAGAGTCTTAAAAGTCTCTCCTGCTATCATGTCCTTAGTAGCACTCTAATAACTTTAGAATCACAGACACTAATGGCAAAAAAGATTTATTTCATCATCTAGTTCATCCCTCTGCTGTTGCACAATTATTCCCTGGGGAGCACTTCAGGCTCCTGTCCAAGAAGTTTTTATGTTTAGCTTCAGTCTTAAAAGCAGCTCTGCAAGCATGATAGCGCAAGGCTCATTGTCTGCCTTTCAGCCATTTCAAAAATTAATTCGCCCAAAGAACAAATAAAAGGTTATTTTTTTTCCCTTTCCCCCAATCAGGCCCATAAACTGGTTAAAACATCAAAGCCAAACTACATTTCTTCTGGCTCTGGCTTCATTAGCCAGAAAGCATCTGCAACTGGAAATGAATCTGCAGCTGTGTTGATGGTTTGCAATCCAGAGTTAAAAAGCACTTCACTTTCTCATAGCTCTGATAGCCCCTGATAGCAAGCAGGAGGGGAAGAGAAGGAAATCATATTGTAATTAATATGGGTAATAATGTTAGAAGGGTCATCTTTATTGAGTAATGTTTGTGTGTATCAGTATTTCAAGGAACTCAGTATTTAAAAGGCTGCTTAACTCTGACAGTCACTTTAGGTAAGGTATGAGTCATAATTCGTTCCGATCAAGTTTGATTAGACACACTGACTTCATTAGTGGTAAGAGGGAGCCGGGGCAGGTGATGAACAGAGCTCTGTAAGACAGAAGACACATTTCTTCTCTTGAACTACCATGGGAGAAACTACTTTTTCTTGTCTGTGCCTCTGTGAGGTATTTTCTTCTATGAGGAAATACTGTTTACTGATTTGTGGCTTATGCCTTATAAATGGTGCACGTGATATGAGGGAGCCACAGGGACACAGGTAACCCCCAAATCCTCATTTTACTGAATATGCAGAAAATGCATAATGCAGGCACCCGCCCTGTCCTTGGGGTGTGATTCAAAGAGGTCATGAGCCATTTTATGAGATACTCAGCCACAATCACTCAATGGCCTAGTGTAAGGATTAGTTCATGCTTATTGAATGTACTTTCAAGAGTTCCAGACATGTGTAGTGACAAAGCTCACGTGGCCAGAAATAGTAAAAATTACCACAGATGCAATGTGTTTTACAGACCCTTACCTAATTACAGAATCACAGAATTGTAGTGGTTGGAAGGGACCTCAGAGATCATCGAGTCCAACCTTAAAACAGATCAACCTAGAGATAAATAAATGCCATGCAGAAGCTTTCCCATTGCTTTGATCACAGAACAGGGTCTTCTTATTGCTTAATTAAAACCCACATGTCTGTTATTCCCCTTATTCACCCATCATCACACACAGTTCAGCCAAAAAGGCATTGAGCCTGGAAGGTCACCAGATTTCCCACTTTCTCTTTTTCCACCACTTGCACCCGAGTTGGGTTAGATTTGCTCAGAGGCTTTTAAGCGGGGAAAGTTCCGTGTTAAGGCTTTTTGAGCGTGGCTGGCATGATGAAGAAAGGCAAAGCTGGATATTTGTACCAAGGTTAGAAGCATTAGCTTGGTCACAGCCCTGTGGTGGGACTGCACAGAGAGGTTCGCGGTGCCGTGGTCCTTTTTGCCATTAGAGGCATGATGAGAGCAGTTTGGGAGGGCTGTCTGCATCCTTGGGATACCCATGCTGAATTTGCTGGTGATGGCTCACCAGTTTTGCAGGGTGGCAGAGGGAGAAGAGGACTTGGGTGAGGTGTGGGACTGCTCCAACGAGGGCGATGCTTGAGCTGGGGGCGTCAGGCAGCTCCTGCCCAGCCGCAAGCATCACTCAAGTGCTGCTCAGGTCCAGATGATGCAGAAGATGGAAACCTGAGACTTACAAAACAATTTTATTTTAAAACACTCTGTGCCCCTTGGAATGTACTCTCTCCTTCTGGGCTGAGCGCTTGCAAAATGTTACTTAATAGAGACATAATGTAAAATCCCAGCTCCAGACGCACCCGGCTCTTGGTCCAAAAATAATCAAAATCTGAGGCTGGGACCACATGCCAGTTTTGCAACTGGCTCCTTGACAGGAGTTGAACTGTAACCACAGAATCAATCAGCTCAGCTCTTTGGGAGGTTGAAATCCAGGCCAGATTTTGAAATCTGGGACCTCTCTTTAGTAATTTGCAGCATTCAAAAAGAAATTCAATAATAAGCCTGGTTTAGCTTCCATAAAACCTTCGGGTCCACAAAGAAGCACTTCCACATGTTGAGATCTGGGTCCCTCTGCTCTCTTCACGGTGAAATCCTTCCACAGCACAAAGCACAAAGTGAGACAAGTTGGTATTTTCCAAGCTTTTTGCATGGATCTTAAGCTATTTCCCCTTCTCTCTGAGGAGGGATGGGTCCAAAGGAAGGGGGCTTCACTGAGAAAGGAGGCAGTTCTAAACACAGACTGCATGTGACACAGTGGAGAAAATGACATTTATTTGCTGATCTTGTTGCTGAGCTGTTTAGTTCAGGGTTTGTTTTTGCAGCAGTGGATCTCTCCCCTCGCCTGAGACTTCTGGGACCTTTGTCCTGCAAATATATCAGATCCGTAAAAAGCTTGGAAAAAAAGTGACTACAGGATATAAACACTTGTTGCTTTTAAATGAGCAGATGGTACTTTTACTAAATGCTATCATTTTGGCCATATTTTTCTTGTGTTGTCATTTTTTGATAGCTTATTTTTACTGTTAAGAAGGTCTGTGAAGCAGCTGCCAGCGAAGTGATGGTAATGGGATAGCATCTGTACGTTTGAAAGTTGTTCAGAGTTCAGAAGGTATTTCGTGTGGGGAATTGTTCCGCTGCAGCTTACATCTGCTTTCTTACATCTGCTTTTTTTTTTTTTTTTTTATTAAAACACAAAATTAAATTATTGTTAAAAAGAGCACTTGAAATACTGTTGGAACAAATGATCACCAGATACCCTGAGTGATGTGGTAGTCGTGTGGGAAGGCACAGGCCTGCCTGCACTGCACATCGCAGCTCGTAAAGAGCTTGGAAGGTGCATCTCAGTGTATACACTAATTAAATGATCTAGAGACGACCATTATTATAATGTTATTATCTGCATGGGAGGGACTAGCTTTTAGAGGTCAAAAGAGGATCCATGTGGAAACACAAAGGATGCCACGTGGGATATTTCATTCCAGATATTCTTAGCAACTGCCACTTTTCAGTGTAACGCGTTTCACTGTCTGGAGGTAAGAGCTGGGAGTCCCTCTGCAGCTCCTGCGAGAGATCATAAGTCTTCCTAGTGGAAAGAACAGCTACTGGGAGTTTCCCATCCATCCATCATTTAATTGCCACTAGCCATTTTCTCAAATTTTTTCAGCCTTATCAAAATGTAACTCATTAC
>JAOXNG010000001.1:214128215-214143220 GCA_028566535.1 Scolopax minor
ACTTATTTACAAACAGGATGAGACAAATTGACCTCCAGGCCGTATGGTGGTTGCTATGAACTGACATCCTTAGTGACTATCTCAAGCCTTTCACTGGGCATGTTCCCGGAAACATCTTTAACTATATAGCTATCCCGAGACAACAGACTGCACCCAAGAGCAATAGTTTTGTTATAAGTACATGGGATGAGATGAAATTCCAAGTGCTGTGCAAAATCAGGCCCTTGCTTTCTCAGAATGGCCACCTCCCCTGAGCTGACCTCTCCGAGTGCCTCGGTGCCACACTGGGACTGACAATGCCTCTTCAGCTGGTGGGTGCTACACAGCCATCGACACCTGCAGCTGAGGTGTGACACTGCAGAAAAGCCTACAAGGAAATGAGTAGCACTGGAGCACTTGCTGAGGGAATGCTAGTCATCCCCTGCACCACACGCGTCGGGGAGGCTGTGGGGAACCCAAGACATGATGATGTGAGTTAGAAGATGATGACATGGTGTAACTCACAAAGGGAAACGAATTCATGTTGCATGGAGGACTATAAATACAGCAGCTCTTTTCCCCGAGTACCTTTGCATCCTTAACACGCTTGTATGCAATCCTTCTCCTTCCCTGAAGATACACAAAGAGCAGTAAACCTTTGACCAGATAGGTGCTGTTGCATATTAGGAGCAAAATAGCTCCCAAATTCATATGCTTTCTGTGCATGAAACTGTATACAGAAAAGCAAAATTCCTGCACATAAAAGGAAGGTGTAGCATGTGCATATATTTTGCACATGCAAAAGAAAATTTTGCATACACAATGGGTATACATACAATTGGCTTTTGATTGTAATGTAAGTATTGCCTTTAGAAATTGTGTCCCATTAAATAATTCATATTATCCTCCTAGCAGAAGAAATCCAAGAGTGTCTAGTGAGGAACTAAATTAGTGAAAGTGGGAATTCAGAAAATATTGTCCTCTGTGTTGCAATAGTAACACTTTATTATTGGTTTATATAGAAAACAAACAAATTGGATAATTTGTAGCTCAAATGAGCCTTGCTTAATGCAGCCATACAGGACGTGAGGGGAAATGGGGGTGTGCGTTCCCCTGCCTAGATACCTCTCCTGACGCCGAGCAGGAGGGCTCTGCCACGCCAACTCTTGCTTTGCAAAGGACAGATGCAGATTTGGCTCCAATAACACCAATAAACTGGCCACCAAAGCATCCCCACAGCGTGGAGAGGATGCAGAAGCTACACCTGGGGAAGAGCATGAAGAAATTGCTCCAACTCAACCCGTGTGAGAAAGCAGAGGCACGCTTTGAAAACCTGCTGGGCAAAATATATTTCAAGGCTTAAGCCAGGTGGTCCTGCCTAATTGACAGTAGGGGCTGGCTTTCCCTCACCAGGGGCTGCGGGGAGCAGCTTGCCCGTCCTGGGGAGCACACAGCCAGCTCTTCCCAGCCTCTTTATAACCGTTTGTGTTTCAGCCTGGGTTTCTTGCTTTCATGCAACTCCCTCTGGTGGATACCTTCATGGGATTTTTTTTGTCGATTTTCCTAAGGATATGGTGCAAGAGCAGGAGGAAGAGTCGTATTTTGCAAAATGGGCATAAATAATGTGGATTAAGGGGCTAGACTTCCCTGCAAGCCATTGGTATTGAGGCTTTTCAGCTCTGATCCCCAAATCTTTTTAGCTAACTTCCCTCAGTCTCCTTCCAGCCTTTGGGATGCTCAGCACTGCTGTTACATGCAGTATAAAATGTTAAAAATTTTTTTGGGCTTGTGTGGGCAGCTGACCTGGGAGAGTAGCAGATCCTGGTCTGTTCCCAGTTATGTCTCCTTTTCTGAAGACTAATGGCAAATTAATCAGAAACAAATCCCAGGGAAAGGCCCATGCCTCCTGTTGCCCAGGGCAGTACCCTGACCACTAAGCTGTTTCTGTTTCTTCTTTGGTTAATTCCTATTAAATTACTTGCCCAGGGAAGCAGTCTGAGTGGAGGAAAGGAAGGAAGCTGAAGGCAGAGCTGTAGCCTGCTGGTGGTGGTGGGTTTGGTGGGAAATGTCCATGTGGAAAGCTGCACTGATGCTGGGCAGATATGCAGAGGTCCTTGGAGGTGTTAGACCTGCTTTGAAGTGTTCCCAGAGAAGACCTTTGGAAGACCAAGAAACACAGGTCTCTCAAGTCCAATCTATGGAGTGGGACAGCCTTGTTCCCTGGCAGCAGGCTGGTGGCATGTTGAAACAAACCTGAAAAGGACAATTCCTTTATGTAAAACCAGGATACCACAGGTATCTAGAGTGGAAGTGATAACCAACCCAAGTCCATCAATAATCAAGAAGAAACAGATTTGTGCATGTGATGACTTTATTTGGGGGTATCAGTTCAGAAATGGTTAAGATGTGAGGAAAGGGTTTAAAGAAAACAAAATGCAAAATATTATGTTGGCATTAAAGCTGTCAAAATATCAACAACTACCAGCCTATACTGGTACAGGTACCAGCTGCCAACAGAGCTCATGGGCTTTCCTCAGAATGCTAAGATTTGCTAAATGGTTTTCACAAATAGCTATCTATCTGGTACAAAATGAAAGTCATGGAAAATTTTACAGATGAAAATACAACAGTCATTTTATACAATGAACGAGGGATCAAGATTTACTTATTTTGTTTTCTTCACCAGTATGCACAGCTGTAAAGTAGATTTGTCAAAATCAGTCCTTCGTCTGATAACAATCAGCTCTGCAGTTAACTTCTAAGTGACACAGATACACAGAACCGATGAAATACACGGACATTTAAGAGGCAAAACACAATATACAGCTTTGTTTTGGTGAGATCAACATATCAGCTTTAAGCATAAATACTGCTGATCAATTGCAGGTGGAATCTGAATAAAAATAAGGAATTTAAGCATGCAATGATATCCGTGTCTGAATGCAGAGCTGCACTGCTTTTTGTGGGCTCTCTCCCAGAATAACAGTGGTCCTGGCTCTTGTATTTCATCTTTGCTGTTGAATTAGGAGTGCTGGATGCCCAGGGGACACACATCAGGTCCAAAACTTGCCTGGCATGCAGTGCTGGCAACCCATCTCTTAAAAAAAAAAGTGAATTGGCTCATTCCACACAGGCAGAATTGTAAAAATAAGAATTTCTCTTTCAAATTTTCCTCATGGGCATTTCAAACATCACATTTTTGAGCTTTTTTACTGTAAAAACAAAGACCAGAACTGTTTAGGTTTTGTTTTAAGAGGGAAGAGGAGAGGTTGACATAAAAGCAACATCTCCTGGAGAGGTACCTCTGTAAGAGGACAAACACAGCTGCAGTGGGCTCAGTGAAAATTTTGGTGATAAACAGCACATGTTTCAAAGTCGTTATGCAGGTAGGTCTCAAACAGGCCATCTCTAGATGTTTACCTTTATTTATCTGTACCTCTTTTGCTTCGGGAGGTGCACAGCAAAGCCCACAATCAGATCTTCCAAAAAGCTTTTCAATACTTCTCTATTCAGCTGAAGCTGAAATGACCCAAGAAGAGCCATTCCACTGATATTTTCTTCTGAACTTCATTTTCTCTGCCGATCCCAGGAAAAATGAAAGAGTGAAAATGTCTGCTGTCAGAAAGCTTCAGATTTGTTTTTGATTTCATCCAGATGTGGTCTCAGCCCCTCCCCCACCTCCACTCCCCGCCAGGGGACACGGTTCAAACATGTTTCACTCACTGGATAGGACATGTAACTGGAATAATGGCACTGGCGTGGCTAAAATGGTATCAGCAGAGAGCTTCGTGAAACAGTCAGTGTAGTTGTGGTTCTCATTGATAGATGCCCAATGGCAACTTGGTTACATGACAGAAAATAAATGTTTCAACAGCAAAGAAAAAGTGACACATGGACTTTAAAAATCTGCTAATAAATATGAGTACTTGTTGGCATAGAGTTTATGGTCAGAAGATCACTAGATCATCTGTTTTGACCTGATATAATGCAAGCTATAGTGTATCATTCAGACATCAGTGTATATCCAAAGGCTTGTCTTAGAGTTCTAAAAGTGTGTCCACTTTGTCTTTACAATTTCAAAGATGATAAATTCAGAGAGTTCCCAATGTCTCCAGTCCTGTCCTCTTTCTCTTTCCCCAAGAGAAAACACTTGGTAGCAATGGCAGATCTCTGGAACCCCAAATCCATTATTAAATATGAAAGCAGAGAAGTGTCAATAAAAATGCAATAAACCAGATGTTATGAGAGAGAAGGCAGACATTGTTGAAGACAGCCAAATAATAACTGAAATTGTGATCTATAGGAGCATTTAATCAGAAAACTTCTGGAGAAGATTGTCCATACCTAGGAAGGATCAATTAAAAGTTACACAAAGTACAGTATGGCAAATCCCCGATATTAAACAGGAGTCTGTTAGTTGTTATTATTCATTAAATAGCATGTCTCCTCTGCTTTCTGGTATTTCTTCTTAGCTATAGATACTTCTTGCTGCAGCTCAGTAAATCACCTGATGAGGTGAGGTTAGACTTGCTCTTCAGACCTGCTAGGATCCAGTCTTCTGGCTGGCACTACTTGGGTGGCTTTGCAGCAACCAGAGCAGACATATTTCAGGAAACACAAGTAAGCACTCCCTGATATGATAACGGTGACGATGATAATGATTGTAGCACTAAGAGCTGGTGACACTGTATCCTCCAGAGCAGAGTGGTCTTCTCCTGTTGTGGAGGAGGGAGGCGACTCTGTTTTCTCACCTAGTAATGGTAGAAGAGTCATTAATCAGAAATTACATCAGGAACTGAGCAAGAAAAGGTAACATTAGTGGTATTTAAAAAGAAAAAAAAAAAGCACGGAGTAGGGAGCACTGGCATTCATTTCTGTTTAGACATTTTCAGTGTACATGGGAACATTCAAGGCCAGGCTGGATGGGGCTTTGGGCAGCCTGCTCTAGTGGGGGGTGTCCCTGCCCAGGGTAGGGTTGTTGGAACTAGATGATCTTTAATGACCTTTCCAACCCAAACCATTCTATGATTCTATGATCTGAGCTAGTACCTCTCAGCTTGCTTGCAAAGAGGTCTTTGAGGGCCCAATTGATTTGCCTAAATTTAGCTGTCTTTAACATGAGACAAACCTTTCCCTCAAAGTGTTTTTTCTTTGCAGACAGTCTAAAGGAACTTGCAGTGTGACAAGCTTGGGAACAGATGGCTGTATTTGGTCAAATGAATCCCATACAAGATGTTTTCCATTCTTGGAAAAAGAAAACATAAAACAACTATTGAACTTAGTTCTGTTGAAACATTCACATGGGTGGCATGGGAATTTAAAAAAAAAAAAAAAAGAAAAAAAATCAATGCAGGATAGACTGCTGTAATACCTGAGCCATAAAGCCCTGAAAATGTTTCTTTGGAGAAATTGTGTTCCTGAGAGGTAAGATGTTGCTTGACACACTTTGACCTTGAATTACCTTTGGTCTGTTGATTTGGACTACCCTTGACCCTGACCCTTGCCCTGGGGGTTACATGCATGCAAAAACCTCTAAGAACTATGGACACTCAAGAGCTGTCCCTTGGCAAATCCACTGCTGAAAAATGGTATCATTTAGTTGTTTAGTTTTTTTCTTGATGATCAATATACAGGTTTTTCCCCAAAATACTGCTGAAAAGCAATGTAGTTGTCCAGCAGCAGACGCTATGTCACTCTTGACCACTGAATTGCTATTTCATGTCCAAATCAATGCCAGGTACCCCCGTTTTACAGTACTGCCCCCCACTACGGTCCTTAGTCAGGAATGTGATGAGCATTAGACACACACGTGCTTACCATAAAATCCTGTGCTTGGGTTAAGAATGTGACCAGATTGCTTTAAAATCTATGTCTGAGCCTACTTTCTGTTTACCTTTCCAGTTCCTGGCTTATTGACATTCCTGTATAATTCACTCCTCCTTTATAGACAACATCACACATTGGTACTATTTTTGAGATTATGTGATCACCATCATAAAGGTTCCTCTTCCTTGCTCCAGCATCTTCACGCCTCTCATAGGCAGCCATACATCTCATCTTTGCACCGAGAGTCACATTCTCTCATCAGAGGTGGGATGATTTTGCAGGACCTGACATTGCAGAATCCTTCTCTCAAAGAAAGAGCAGAAACAAGACACATACTCCATTTTTTCCTGGTCATCTTTAACCTTGAGCTTGTTTCTTTTCCTTTGGCACTGATGAATATTTTATATATATACGTATATTGTGCATTCTGCATACCTATCTCTCTCTGATGACTCTGTTAGCAAAAAGAATACCAAGCTCTTATATTTTTCATGTGGAATTTCATCCAAGTTCAAAGGACAGCACACTGTGTTTTCTGAAGGAATTATTCCTGTGTACATTTCCCAGGGGAATCTATCAAAATGAGGAAACAGGAGCTTTAAATAGTATTTTCCTTTGAAAGCTGCAATAAAATTGCCATTTTTATCAAGAGCTTTTCTGTAATAGGGGACAGATTTTTCCATCCTTCATCTTGTGAACAGAATGGTGATTCTGATGAAAGTTTTCAGAAGTCTGAAATATGCCGTGGCTTTTATTAGTGTTTCTCTCCTGAGACCTCTTTCTCCGGCGCTCAGGCTACTTTAAATGGGAGGTCTTGAAGTGCAGCCACTGCTCCCACTGTGCCAATACCCCACTGATTCCAAGATCGTACTAATTAAAAGCTCACCTCTGTTATGATGCCAGACAAAACGTACCCTGGCGGAGCCAGGCTGTGAGAAAGCCAGCCTTGACTCTCAATACACTTAGCATGGTTGTAACTAGCTAAATTTATGATAATTCCATTGTTACTTTGCCACCCATTTTGGTTTTCCTTGCCTTTTTGTCTTGCTTCGTAGACAAACTATAAGCTGTGCTGTACAAGGACTCATTAAAAGTGCTCCAGAACAAGGAAGATGGGTCTATGAATGGGGCTGTTTCTTGCTCCTGAAACACAAAGGGGCAGGGACACCAGGATCAGCCCTGGGTGCAGTCAGCTCACCGAGAAAGCAGAGCCACTGTCAAAAGGGTGAAGTGCCCCCAAAGAATTCAGCTAACACAAGGGTGAATGGCAATCTCTGAATGCCACCGAGAGGTCTTCACCTCCTTTTGGGCCATTTCTTAGCTGCCCACCCCACGCAGGAGTTGGTTTTTCACCCAGCCCATCTCTTTGCTCCCGCACCTCGGCAGCTGCAGAAGACCCGTGCATGGCAACGCCTCCCGAAGGGGGAATGGTATCAGAGGGATCGTGTCCCTCTGAGCTGCTGCTGGCACACAAGCCCTCTCTTTCAGGGAAGAAAGGATATGCTAATAACATGCTAACCCTTCCCCACACAGAAGCAAGCCGGTCCCTCGGCAAAGGAAGAACACAGTGGGCTTTCAGGCTCGTCCTTTCTCTGCTGTATTGACTTTTCCTATTAAGTTATGCTGCCTCTGATTTCCATGGCAGAGAGATCGCTAGCTCTGTGGTTCTCTGTCAGCAAACTGGCCCAGCGAGGGAGGGAAAAGGGAAAAGTCTCACCAGACAGGGACGGGAGCAAAGCTGCACACACAGGAGAGAGGAAGAGGTTGACATCTCTGCACCTCAGGTTTCACTTCTCTGTTGCATCAAGTTCCAGCTACGTGTCCTCTCCTCCAAAGACCCTCCTAACTCTGCTCCGCCTGGCCAGATTTTGTCCCTCATTGAGTTGCTTCTGATAAAGCCAACTTTATCCTGCATTTTTTTGTTTCCCACAGTCCTATTTACACTTTACATCTCGCTCAGCCTTAAACTTACAATCTTTCTCTCTTTGACATTCCTCTTGAAGACCTAATTCTCTCCTCTTTTGAAAGAAATCAGCTAGCACATTTTGGATGGAGTAGAGGGCAGTCCTGCTCTGTTTACAGCATGAAAATTGAAGATTCCACTTGTCCTGATTTGCCCATCTTTTCTTATAGCTGAATAAAACTAACCAGCTCTCACACCTTTGAAAAACAAGGCTGTTCACTTATGTTGAATTGTGCGTGCTTTGACTGTCTCTTTCTTACCCACTCATATTATGCTGTTTGCCTTCTCACGCTATAAAGATTTCTGGGACAAAACTGCCTTCATGTGTTACAGAAGCTTAGATAAAGCTTTTGGTCATTCAAGGGCACATGTATACAGAATGGCTTACAGGGTTTTTGCTATTTCTTTTCTTTTGTACAAAAAATGCTCTGAAGCTGACCTTCCCCATGAGTATGTGGCGTGAGTTGGAAAGAAGTTTAGATCAACATTTGAAAGCATTTTTACAGCAAATCACTGTGAGCGCTGTCTACAATGAGTGGGATCAAAATGTCATTTCCACGTCCAAGTGCAGTGGAGTCTAGTTCAGATTGAGTTCAAGTGCTTGTCCTCTTAAAAGATGTCTTTTTTGTCAGGACAAATTTTCTTGAATAATCTGATTCCAGAAAAAAATCAGGAATTAGCTCTCTACAAAGCAGAAAAGACTAACTCTATGACCACATCATGGCATGGGTGAAGTGAAGCTGGAGACTGCACACCTAAAGATTTGTCCCCTCTCTAGTGGCTTAAAGTACTGTTCAGACCTGGAATTTCAATCTTCCTGACTACAAACCTGCCATGAAGTGTAATCTGCGTGTCAGCTTTGTGAGAACCGGTGCTTCATCTAGTGCTGGGACTTGGCTGAACCAGCCACGTGGTGACAAATAGAGAGTTCATACCCCAGCACTAGGGACAAGTTCTGGGATGTCTTGAAAATAAGCTAGTGGTGAGTCACTGCTTAAATCCCAAGTCACTGACTCTGGTAACGTATGCTTTCTCTGGGATATAGAAAATACTGGTGTTCCCCATAAAATAACATTCAGTGATCACAAAGGGCAGAGCTCATGGTCCAAAGTTCATTATCCCAGCAACTTTCACTCCCTGCAGGGGCCAGAGAGTGGGAAGAGGAAGTGAGGTCCAGGAAAAGATCGTGCAAACTCATCCTGCAGTATAAAATACAATATCTTCCATACACCAGGGAAATGTCAGCTGTTCCTAACTTATTAGATAAAATGAGATGTAGACCCTAACTTTGCAAGTTTCTACAACAGTTTGTCAGATTATTCAGTTGGTTTCATCAGTTCATAATTTCATTTCTTCAACAGTTTTCATAGTTCTCCAAATTGTTAAAGTGGGAAGGGGTAAGACAAGGACAAATGGGGCTAGAGATTAAGAAGAAAACATGGATTTTCTGGCAGGAAAACCTGCCAGACTCATTTTGGAGCTGTATGTCTGTCTTTCAGACAGGAATCATTTCATGTATTGAGACAACTTGAGAAGAATGTCAATTCATATATAACGGATCAGCTGAATATATATACAAAGATACCACTCCATCTGTACACATTTTGGTTTATTTGTTTAGCCCAGGACTGTAGATTTTCTAGCTTTTTTTCTGTTTGAGGACAAACGTGCCATATGAGTTGAACATTCTTGTCTGGAAACCTTTCTGTGCACAAAGACCATACACAAAATCCCACTTCACTGCAGAAGCACAAACGAAGACAACCTATCAGCAATTGTTCAAGTTAAAGACAATTAAATGCATTTGTTCAAAAAACCAAGTAGTCAGCCCATGAGAAGTCTGGACTGCTGCTCCTTTCCTTTGGGACCACAGCTCTTCAAAACAGACCCAAAACACAGGTTGTGTTCGTACCAACTCTTTTCTTTTGCTGATATTTGTTCGGTGCTGGCACAGGCTGGAGCTCTGGAGTGGGATGAGTACCAAGAATGTAAAAGTAGCATATGTTACCCAACTACATATTGCATTAGACTCATTCTTTGGTCATTCTTCGAGCATAGGCAGACATCTTCAGACCTAGACTATCACCTTCTTGAGTCTCACCATAAGCAATGTTTCAGTTTATCCTCCTAATCAAAGAGATGGGGTTTGCAGCTCTCTGCTCTTCATCAGGCTGGGAGAGAAAGAGAGAAGAAAGCATGCCCTGGGAGTTGGTAAATGTCTGCAAGGTCTTGCTGTAGTGCAGGACTTAACTAGTAGATTTGCATGCCCAAAGGAAGGGAATGTGTTTCAAGTGAAAGAGGGGAGATTTAGATTAGATATCAGGAAGAAATTATTTCCTGTAAGGGTGGTGAGACACTGGAACAGGTTGCCCAGAGAAGCTGTGGATGCCCTGTCCCTGGAGGTGTTCAAGACCAGGCTGGATGGGACTTTGAGCAACCTGCTCTAGCAGGAGGTGTCTCTGCCCGTGCCCTTAAAGACATGATCCTTAAGGTCCCTTCCAACCCAAACCATTCTATGATTCTATGAATCTTACAATAAAATTTTACTACATATAATGTAATTTTTCATTACTAAGATACCAGCGTCAGGAGATTTTTAAGGATACACAAAATCCTTTCAAAATTCCTCTGGTGCTAAGTGGAAACACACAGGCTATAGTATGTTCTTTACTCAGATGTGAGGCTGGGAAGACCAGGAATTATCTTTCCCTTGAATGCACCAAAGGTATATGGCCCTAAAGGGTACATACTGAGATTGTGTGGTTCCTTGCAAACAGTTCTGTGTGCCTCCTAACTGTGCCCACACAGAGGGCCTACAATTCTCTCATCTTCTTGCACAAGGTGGATTTGATGCTTAGGTATTTCTGGTGGGTAATCAGACAGTTACTCCTTCTGTCACAAAGCTATGTGCCAAGAACATCTCGCTAGATCAGGTGATTAGCAGTGAAGTCTCCTGCTGTTCACAAAGGTCTCTGCAGTTTTTTCTCTCCAGCCCTGCAATTCACCCTGCAGCTCCTCAAAGCCAAAGACCTGTGCATCAGATCCTGCCCAGCAGCACGAAACCACTTCTTGGCCTGTGGACATGACTGTCCTCAGCCATTAATGATTTCACAAAAAAAAATGCCTGTGAGGCAAAATACAATAACTTCAGATAGTAGGTTGCCCAGAACTTCCTCATTCCATCGGGCTATCAGAAGGAGGTTCCCAATGTGCGAGGTGTTCTGCAGATATGAAGACAGAAAAATAAAAGTTTCTGTTCCAACTGTGAATCACCTGGATCTGGGAGAATGAATACAGCAGGCTGGAAAGTAGGAGATAACATCAAGTGAGAGTGGAAATAAAGAAGGGGAAGAAAAGTCTGGAAATATTTGAGGAAGAAGTATCAGAACTGTGTGTGGAACAGAGTTGTAAGCTTAGGCCCCATGTTCCATCAGGCTGGTGGTGCTAATATTAAGGAAATACAAAGGGGTTTACCTGCACTATGATGCAATTAGTGATGTATATCTAAGCACATTACTGCAGAAGTAGGACATGGGTTCATCACTCTAATTAGCACTGAAGTGCAAACGTAGGTCCCTCATCCTGACCTACCTACTCAAGAGAGTAAAATATAAATATTTCATGAAAAACATTGAACATCTTATCCCAACTGCTTATTTCTTTAGTATTGTGCTACAAGTTCTATGAAGCCTTTTTATATTGGAGCCCAACATCTTGGTTTGCAGACAGCATTGCGTAAGACTGAGACTCCACAGCTGTTAAAGAAGTAACAGGAAAAATATTTAGGTGAAGTGAAATTTAGCCATAACTTGGAATAAGTTGCCACAGCTTTATACTCATGAAAAGCATTATTGCATTTTAATGGTTAGTAGGCAAACAGCAAAGTTGCCAGAACAAACACTGGGTAGCAGCAGTGGTTTTCCTGCCCTTTCTCTGCAGCCATCTGTGACACATGAGCTCTCACTCCTGTGGAGCTAGTCCAGGATATTCAAAAACACAGAAATACAGCTTAATACTTGATTTTTCAAATCTAAACTAAGGAAAATGTGTAAATTTCAGGAAGTGACTGCATTTTGAATGAACCTCTGTAGATTTCCTATCACGAGTAATAGCCTTCAGCAACTGAAGAAAATAACTTGACGTATCTTCAAAGCAATGCTGACTTCCATGAACTCTCTCTTTAAACTCTGTATTACTACCTGGAGGAATGAATCTACCTTCTTTGATGCCAAAAACCATCTCTTTCCAAAGGACAACTGGAAAAAAAGAAACGGAGTGTCCAAATGCATCTTAGTTACTTAAAATGTTAGTCTAAGAATTCAAAAAAGAACGTGGGGTTCTGTAAACTAAATGTGAATTCGATGAACGAAGTTGTTGGAGCAGAGCAGTTGCCTTTGAAGAGTGGGATTTGGCTGCTCTTAGCCTTTTGGCTGCGTCTTCACGTTTAAGGCCAAATTTTACTCGTAATATGATGACTCGTGCTCAAACAGGCAGCAATTGTAGAATAATCATTTAGAGACATAAGTACCAGGTCGATTTGCCAACTTCCAAAGACCAAGAGCTTTCCAAAGAAAAGCTCTGCAGGGTCATTCATGGGCCTGTGGATAAGCAGAAATCTGGATATAGAAAGTCAGGATCAGTTTTCCAGCTTGCATGACCCCATGCTCCAACCAACAGTACTGAGGAGAAAGAGAGTCCTCCTCGCCCCAGCCTCCAGCAGCACCTGCTGCATCCTGAAGTAGGAGAGCAAAAGGTACATGGGTACACCTCTACACAGGTGAGAAGCAGTAGTCTATTGTTTGATCATTTTTTGGTAGTCTGCTCCTGGTGTCACTTAAACAATAGATGTTATTCAGTGATAATCTGTGCAGCCATCTGGATTCAAACTTTATTAAAACACAGCTAATTGCAAATTTTTGAAATCCATGACATCAGCCCAGAATTTTATGGTGTTTTAAATTAAAAAATACATTTCAAGGTTAGATTTTATCTTTTTTTCTTTCCTTTTATATCTTTTGTTTTTTTTTTTTTTATTTATTTTATATTATTTTTTTTTTTTTTTTTTTTTTTTTTTTTTTTTTTTTTTTACGTTATGGGATATTTTTACCTGTCTATGAAACTGAAGATTCAGTGTTTCCAAGCTTTTCAAACCCAAGGACCTAGATACGAAACAGGAAAACTCAAGATTGTCAGGTAGTCTTATCACTCCAGCACTTGGAACTTCGGAAGGGCACTGTATTTCTCACAAGGCCCTTTGACCAAATCTGACTGCTATCCTTCTCTGACTCTTGCCTGGCATTTTTTTTTTGCTATCAAAGCAAAATTTTTTTTCTCATCAGCTGCCATCCGAGCAGAAAATCTTGATGTTTGCCTTTTATGAAATAAGGTTATTTAAACAGCTTAAGTCCTGAAGTTAAGATTGCTAAGCTATCTAGTGATAATGCTTTTGTTTATTTGGTCCTGCCTCGCTGCTTACTTGAAACCCTATAATTGAGTGTGTTAACAACAATGCTAATTAATCAAATACATGCTTTTTTCCAAAAGCAGTGTAGTGAAGCAGTTTTAGTGTCTTACCCATGGAGTATTGTCTTGCACTGTGCTGTAGGGCTCACTAAATGCAGATGACAACGAGAAAGCACTCTATAGCTTCTAGATTTGACATTATTTCCCTCCGAACAAAAAGATGTCCATCTTTCACCCATTCTCCAGGACTGAAGAATTGCCTGAAGAAGCAGTTTTGCAAGGTGTGAGCCTTCCACACTTGCTTTACAAGCCTTCTCTTTCTTTTCAGTAGGTTTTTTTTTTTTCCTGATGCTACAGACAAATTGCTATTATTTTTAAAAATCCACACAGAGTATATATAAAAAAATAAACAGATTCCAGAACATTAATTTCCAGGTAAGTATTCAAACTGAGCAGAGGCGACAGAACTGGGTTCATGCTAAAGTCTAAAATGCCAAAATTGTTATGAACACCAACATTTTTCATCCTGTTCTTGAAATAAATTGTTTCCTCAGAGTCCTGCCCCTTTCATCCCCTAAGAAAATAAATAAATAAATGAATAGACCCAGAAAGCCAACTATTGTTATATTAGTTTTCTGTTAAAAGAGGCAAAGTCGTCTTATTGGGACGCAAAGCAAAAACAACATGAGAAAAGTAAGTGCTGGCTGCATGCCTTCCTATAGCCTGCTTTTATTTCCTACATCCTCTCTAAAAATTACCAGGAAATAAATATCAGCACAGCACAGGTCCACGCTTCTTTCCTTAAACCATCATCGCTAAAAATAATTTTTTTTCATTTCAAACACTCCTGTGTTAAGTATTCCAGGACATATCTAACATAGGCACAATGTCTACATAGCCCAACACTGTACAGCACACATTGTGTCTTGTACCCAGGACTGCTTTCAGCTGTTCAGTCAAATTGCCAAACCTTTCCAATTATCCAGTCCATATAATAATCATCCTGCTTAGCCTTGCACTCAGAGTAGTTCACTAATAAAATTCCTGCTACTTTTCTACTGTTTTGAGCTTGCAAATGTATGCCCCAAAGCATCCAATACAAGCAATGAAGAAACTCCTTTTGTGTGGCATTTTTGGTGGGGGCAAACTGTGCTCCCCAAAATGTCACCCTCTGTTCCCACACTGCCCCTACTCCAGAGCCACTGGGAATGGACTCTCCAGCACTGGGGTGGGACTGACTCATCTCCCTCACCTTAGCAGCTACAAAGAGTCTTACTCAGTCACTGAGCAGCCTAGACTAGTGCACAATTTTTGGATGACTAAGTTCAGGTAAGAAAAATACCAGCTTTGGGACCATATTTTAAAACATAAGTCAAAGGGTTACCTAGCAATGGCATTAAAACTGCAGAGGCTCTTAGGAAACTTAAGCCCTCAAGTGAGTTATTCACATTTGTATGTGATTGGTGTTTCTAGCTTTACATGCTTCCAAGCTCCCTTTGCCCTACACCTGAGGTTCAGAGCCTCAGAGCTCACAAAGATGTATTTCTTATACCAGGAAGCCAGGACCACACATTGCTCATCTCCACGAGGACCCACACACCCTGTGGCTTTACCAAAACCCTCTGACTTTTCAAATAGTGTAAAAGGGAAACAGTATTTCTGCTTGCATCCTTTTCTATCAACTATGCTCAGGATAAAGCTTCACAATGAAATATCTTAATGAAAATAACATGTGGTACAAGCAGTGGAGAGACATGGCCAGCAGATCCACAGA
>JAOXNG010000001.1:214408228-214418721 GCA_028566535.1 Scolopax minor
CCCATGCTTGTGAGACTGGGTTAAATGTGTTGTATATTTTAAAGGACCTGACTTACAAGGAAAAATCAAGGTTAAAAGCACTTCAGAACTCAAGTTGTGCTGATGTGTATGACCTTTGGGCCCAGAATTAGTTATTTTTACTCTGTTGATATAAAACATTAACCTCAGTCAAATGCTTCTTGCAAGAAATGAAAACAAAACTGTGATGTTTAAATACACAATCTAGATGTACTTACATCAGTTGCCATGAAAAAGTCAACATTTGCTAACAGACACCGCATGGTGGATTCTTTGGTACTGCAGCTATTTCTTTGAATAGGAGGGGAAGTACCTATAGGAGAGGAAACATCTGAAATATCTTAAATCTACGTGAGCTTCTAACAATCTTTTGCTGTTGTCAGTCCATGCTTCTGATTTCCCTGACTCCCTTCTCTGCCCACTTTGCTGTATCCCAAGCAATAACCACAAATAGATATTGTTTATCAATGTTAGGTACCTATTTTCTTGCCCCTGCTTTCAACTCCTGTGTTGCTGTTGTGCAGAAAGATTTGGTAAATTATACCAGCTGCAATAATGACCATTTGATTGGACTTCTTTCTCTTCTTTTTTTTTTTTTTTTTTTTAATGAGGAAGAGATTGGATTGAACCAAAATAGGAAATACTTTTATGTGTTTCTTGGTCTAGTTCTGTCTCAGAACTGAGCTGATCTCAATGTTGCATTTGGTCTTGCTTTTCATAGCTGATAAATACACCTAAATACAACTCAGGACTATTTTCAGAAAAGGCGTATTCAGAATATCCTCTAACTCTTGGCTAGTCCTAGGCTAATGGATGGAAATGGCATCTTCACTGTGCTTAGAAGAACAGCAGATTTATGGCAGTTGTGTAAATAGTAATGCTGACTAGTAACTTGCTGAAAATGGCTACCTTTTCCAAAGGTTCGTCTTGGGTGCCATTTTAAAGGAAAAGGACATTGCTGACAATATAACCAGGAAAAATGTTTATATTCAGAATGTACACTAAACTTGCATTGTTCTCCCAAAATTAACTTTCAAATTATTTTTCTTTTGTCTGTGTAAAATCTAGTACAAAAGTTCTGCAGCTATGGTATGCAATTGAGAGAGGTGATTGACAGATTAATATTTATACTTCAAATGAAGTTGATAAAATACTTGCTGTTTTAATGTCTGTGGTTTCAGGAATGGATAGGGAAGAACTGATAATGTTTCAAATAGAGCAAGTATTGTACTTCAAATAATGCTGTTACATTGATCTTTTTACGGTAATGTTTTCCTTAATATTCAGAATGACCAAAAATTTGTGCAAAATCATCTGACTGCCAAATTAAAAGAACAGCAGAATTCTTCCCAGAGTCATATTACTGTATATTTGGAAGAAGGATATATGAATGCAGCATGCTGTAAAATGAATACAAGTAAAAATACAGCTTAAAACTCTTTCCCATCTTTATTTGCTATTCAGGATGTCTGTCACGTGGACTACTTTGTTGGAGCCCTAGACTTAGTAAGTTTTGAGTCTTCTGAATTAGGAATGCTGTAGATAGTGGTGTTTTGAATTCACCGAGACTTACAATATTTATCTAATATGTTCTCCTACTCCACTCAATCTAATGTTAAATACACTTGAAGTTTTACTGCAAGTTCTCCTGCTTAAATTCATAGAATAAGAACTTAAGGTCTTAGCCTTTACCATACCAGGAAGTGATCAGTGGAATGCTATAGAAAGCAAATACTGTTTATTTTAATTTGCTACTCCAATTAGCGTTCAATAAGAAAATGCTTTTAATTAAAATATAGATGCTAAAAAGATGACATTATTTTTTTCAAACTAAGATGTTTAAAATAGCACTTCGGAAGTACAAAAGTTTCTACTACTTTTTATGAAAGATATGCAAATATTTCTACCACACATGGATAGCAATGAACAACAGGTAGAGTACCACCCAGCTGGCAAAGGGTTATGAATTGTTAAAGTGAAATAGTGTAAAGATATTAAAGCTTTTTCTCTACAGAAATTTATATCAGAAGAGGACCTGGAGAACCAACCAACACAGGACTTGTGTATACCTTTGAACTACTTCCAGAAACATGATAGAATGAGAATCCCAGTCTAGCAAGCTGTAATAGAAAGGATGCAGTCTCAAAATTAACCTTTGTATTTTCAAGTTAGCTGCTGAAGTCCTGATTCCCAAACTGAGAAGCCTTGTATCATCATAGAATGGTTCAGGTTGGAAGGGACTTTCAAGGTCATCAAGTTCCACCCATACTGCCATGAGTAGGGATACCTTCCACCAGACCAGGTTGCTCAGTGCTCCATTCAGAGTGATCCAGGGATGGGGCATTCACCGCTTGTCTTGGCAACCTGTTCCAGTGCCTCACCATCCTCAGAGGAAAGAATTTCTTCCTGATATATAATCTAATCAATATTATTGTATGTGCAAATGTAAACTTGTCCTTTATTTTCAAGCTGTAGAGGTGTGAGGTGAGGTTCAAATGTTGTCTTGTCCATATGTGACACAACACAAATTTGAAAGGACAGGCTCCACTAGATCTGAAGAAGGACCCTTTTGCCATGAAATTTGCATAGTGTTACAGGTCCTGCCCTGCTGTTTGTGCACCGAGCAGGAGTTGAGACCTCAGAGGCCTCTCTTCTTTGTGTGATGAGAGGAAATTTGATACCTTGATCCTGAGCACTGAACAAACAGATTTCCTTCAGGATTTCAAATTTATTTTTTTTTTTCAATGATGTAAACCATATTTTGACGGGCAGCACAGGAACATCACTGAACTTTGTTGTAGCAACAGAAAGCATAATCTTGTGCAGTGTCTGTTGAGCTGACATGCTGCAACAGCAGCAATAAATCATCATCTTAACAATACTTTTGTTTTCTAATTGTTACAGGTTGTCTAGCAGGAATTTCTATGATGTTTTACAAAAGTACTACTATCTCTATGTATCTGGTGTCCAAATTAGTAGAGGTAAGATGTTACCCTCCAAACAGAGTTCTTTATTTCATCTGTTTTTTCAAGGCAAAAATAGAAAATGTGTTTCACAGGCTCTTTCAGACAATTCCAGTATAATACAAAATTGTGTGGCAGTGGTGTGTTTCAGTAGGTACGTGCCAAGAGGCAGTGCCATTCTGCGGTCTCATGTCTTCTTTATTTTCCTTTCTGTGACTCATTTTAAAAGTCCTCTGTCCACTGGTCTCCATGTATATTCTCCATGATATTTTTTAATCTCCTAATAGCCCTTTGCTTTGTAGCTTTTGCAGATTTTTTAAATCTGAAAGTTCCAAGAATGTCTCTTCTACCAGAAACATAAATCAGAACTAGTCCTTAATTGCAGATTTATTGCCAAAAGCTACAGCTTAACTTCCTGCCTTTGTTCCCTAATTTTGGCACTCAACAATCCAAGATAACTCAAAATAGCGTAGGTTTTAGTCTATAGCTGGAGCTGTTTGTCAGTATACTCCATTGAATTCCTGGCTTTGCAACAAACTTTATTCTAATTACTATTTTTCAGGCTTGAATTATTTCAATGAACTTGTTAAAATTAAGAGCCCAGAAAAAAAAAAAAACAGAAAGTTTGTAGATTTGGGGTATGTTGATTATACTTTGCTAACCAGCTTTTGGTTTCTTACTGTGATTTTTTCCATAAAATCGGGACTTAGTCATGCTTATTTCCCCAAAAGCACCACTGGAATAAGTTGAGAGCGTTCTCTTGTTATGCCTCATCCCCAGATCGCAGAGCTTTCTCCTGCAGACCTCCAGGGCCTCGTTCCCTAGTGGTATTTATCCACCTCCATTACCAGAGCAGAATTAATTTCAAAGAATATAAAAAGAAGGAACTCTTTCTTTTTTTTAAAGCATAAAATGAAACATAAAAAGGGAAGATATACTCTGTTCTTGCTCCTTGCAATCCTAGACCAAGCTCTGAAAGCAGTTCACATATTGGTTATATAAAAGCAACTCCGAGTTATCCATATTGACTTTTAGAACAGCAGTTGTAAAAAAACCAATATTATCATGTATTGCTGATGGTTTTCTCTGGAGTTTGAGACATTGTGGCTGCAGTGAAATAAGAAAAGTGCTGTGTGTTCTGTCTTTCTGTCTTTTTTTTTAAACTACTTTTATCATCTTACACAAGCCAAGGGTAACTGACCAAAGAGGCGTGTGCTGCTTTGGAAGGTCAAGCTGTGCTCAGGAAAATAAACTTTACATGTTTTCTCAGAAAGAAAAGTATGTGATTTCAAACTGTTTAAGAGCAGCGAATATTCACTTTGTTGGAATAGTTCTTGCATTGTTCTTTTGCTTTTTTTAAAACAAAGAATTTAACATGGCAGACTTTCCCTTTTTTATCTTTAAGATCTGTACTACCCTTTTAACGCCCAAGCCGTTGCTAAGTCCTGTTCTGTGCATTTCTAGCCTCAAATTCTATTGATCTTGGATAACTTCTATAAGCTGGCTCATTCAATGTCACATTTGTGGACATAAACAAAAATGTAAGAGTATAGGATAGTAATGTTGACATGGTTTTCCGAAAGGGTAAAATAAGTAAAAAGTGAAAAAAAAAAATAAAAGCAACTTTATTTTGTTTCATTCAAAAGTTCTTGTTTATTTTTATAGACAATATACTTCAAAGGCATTGAAGCGGGGAAGGTTCCCTATTTTCCTCATGCAGACAGCATCATCTATGCCATTTCTACGTCGATATGCTTTCAGGCAGTAAGTGTGTTGTCTTCTAACAGAATATGAAATTCTCTTTAGTTTAAGTAACATATTGAATGAAGTGAGGAGCACAGGGACACAGCCATGTAGAAAAGATGTAGGGTGTGATGTAGGGATTCCATCAAGATGCTGTGAATTGGGGCTTCTGTGTCACTGGGGGAAGATGATTTCTAGGACTCTAATTTCTCATATGGTCATAGCTGAATGCATTCTATAAAGCACTGAATTCTTTGGAAGAGATCTTAAAATGCATTGACCCAGAAGATGAACATAAATATGTGGACTTTCATGAGCATATGAAAGAACACTTTCTCAAGGAGGCACATAATATATTGTAATATTTTATGGAAGTTTTCACTTTCAGCTAACTTGGAATGAAGTTGCCGATTTGAAAAAATCTGCAAAAATTGGCAAGGAAACCTGAAGTTATACATTCAAAACAAGCTGTACTTTTCATCTTTTGCACTTCCCAAGTCAATTACATGTCTTCATCCTTTTATCAGCTGCATCAGCTAGAAAAACTCCTATCCACTGATACCCAAATTACTCTTCTACTACATCTCTCTATTTCTAGACCTGCTGCTGAAACATCCCACTGAGTGTATTCTTGGACCTCCATAACTATATATAATTTTTGTACTACTCAGTAAAGAGAATATTAAATGACCCTCATGCAGTCTTCTGCTGTCTCATGCTTAGCAGAATGGTTTCACTCCTCCTCCTCATTGCTCCCGTATATTTGGGAACATCTCTCCATCTATGATCAAAGCAAAACAGTATGTTAAGTGCCTGGGGTATGCCTGAAGGTCTGCAGCATTGAGATCTCCCAAATACTTATTGGCAAGGACCATTGTGTGAGACTAACAGAAATAAACTTTATATGAGAATACATCTAATTGGAACAGGGATCCAAGACTAGAAATAAATGGCTACGCTTAGGAGGGAGGAAGAAGGGGGAAATCAGCAAAGGGATCCCAAACTGAGATGTTTTTTACTCACTATATTCATAAGTGACCTGGAAAAGTAATGGAATAGAGAGAAGACAAGGATTTTGGTTATATGAAATTATTTAAGATACATAATGTGAAATATAAAGATGACTACAAGAAACAGATCACAAAACACAGAGTGAGTGGAGGATAGAACAGCAGGTAAATTTGGCATCCACAAGTGCAAAATCACGTACGTAGGAATAAAAGGATTCATGTTGTTTTCTGTGCAATGAGATCTAAGTTCACCACCACCACTTTTAAAGATCATGGTCTGTGCTGGTGTTGGTCACGTGGGGCATTGGATTCAGCCGCGAGGGGTTTGTCTGCTGACAGCGCTGGATGTTGGCAGGTGATCCCAGCTGCTCTTGGTCCATGGATCATGAGATGATTTGCAGAATTATAAAAAACACAAAAATACATATTTCCATAGTTGTCCTTGTATTGGTTTTGGCAACGTAACGTAGCCCACAAAGCTTTTGCCTGACGCTGCGGGCTGGCTCTGATGGAATACTCTCCTTGCAGGCTGTCATGGAAGTCCAGAACCTCAGACCTTCGTACTGGAAATTTCTTTTACGACTAACAAATGGCAGGTATGTCACCAGGGGTATGGTATGGCTCGTCTAGATGCATCCTTGATCACATTCAGCTTTCTGTGTCACTCACTGTCAACAGCAGAGCTTTAGGACTACACGTGGGCTAATTTCCCAAGTATTTACTTTACTTTTCAAATGGTTTCCAGTCCACTTGCAGCTTTTTGCCCCAGAACTAACATTGCAGGTTTGGTCTAATGACAGGAGCAAAGACTTAAATCTAGTTAAGCCTATTTAGCAGGTGAGTGTTTTACTGGAAGGCTTCTTTTATCTTTAGTTCCCACAGAAGGTGGAATGCTTTCAGATTTCAGTGGAATATGAAGAATTTGGTAAACAGCTATACGGGTTGAAGAAATCAATTAGTACATACAGTGATTGACAACATGGGATTACTGTGTGTTTAAAAGCATTACTGGAAACATCAGTGCCCAAGGATACTTTGAAGATTCAGTAATTTTTTTATGGGACAATTCTATGTCAATTGGGAAAGGATTTTTTTTTTCTTGAAAAACTAATGAAAAATTTTCAGTGATTATAACCGTATGTTTACACTAATATTTTACTGGATATTTTTTCTCTTATTTGCTGTGGGGGTCTAAAATGCTTACCTTTTAAAATAGATTTTGCTGCAACTGATTTTCAAAAATACAATTTAGTGAAGTGTACGGTATTATCTTGATGCAGTATGTGGCAGAAACAAAGCCACATAGATCAGTTTATGAATGGGATCGTAGAAGGTGAGGTTTGTTGTAACAGTGAGCTCTCCAGGCTGCTCTTTATAGCCTTACAGGGATTTTAGACCTTGATGGCGACAATCCCAAAACAAGAGTAAAATGAATTTATTTTATTGCAAACAAACGTCTAGAGTTAAATTTCTCCACCCACTTTCTTTAAAGAGAAAAGGAATCAGCAGGCTAAGGAGATACACCCATTTGAGAATTGACATGATTAAAAATTAGATATAAAATGGGTGACTCACAGTTTCATTAGCTTACAAAATGGTGGAGTAACTACTACAAGCACACTAGGTATACAGTATTTTGTGGGGAAAAAGTTATACAGACACACAGCTAACTTCATATAGATCCCATTAGACAACTGGATTTACAACAAGTTTTGTTTAATAAGAAATGGGCAAAGCCAGCTTCTTTTCAGAATCAAAATGCAGAACAAATGGAAAAGAAATTATGGTGTTGTACCTTCACAAGTTTGAGCCTCCACAAATAATGCAACCAAGTTTTACAACTTTAAGAGCTTCTACATACACTCCACCTTCACTATTTAGCCCCAGGTTTCCTCTTTGCCCCCAACATCTTATTGAGTTCCAAATGTTACAAAAAAGTCCTAGTTATTGCCAGAAACTTTTACCTCCCCCTCCTCCCCTCCCCACCCAGAAGCTTCGTAGAGAGGATGGAGTGTAATATGGAGCTTTACATGATCTCATGGTATTCACGGGGGCTACCAAGGAGCCTCTGGACGAATCTGGTTGCTAACATTTCTATCATATTGTGACATGACTCACGACTGTTTCTTAGAAATTGGGGGATGGGGAAAAAGGAGAAAATTCTTTAATAAAAAGACACCAGGTACAAAGCAACGTTTTACTTTTGTTGTGGTAAAAAAAAAGTCACATTTTACAGATAAAATGTAGAACCCTGAAATACTGACACATTCTCTTATCGTGCACAATGCTGAGGTTCTCTTACGAATCACTTTAAAACTGCAATTAAAAATGTACAAAAAAAGAAAAGAAAAAAATCAACCCACAAAGCTTCTAAAAAAGGAACCCGCAGGCACTTCCTCTTGTGGAATGTTTAAAAAGTTAGCCTACTAAAGAAAACAGTCGACTTCTTGTGAAGGTTTTGGAGAAATATGTATCAGTTCATTTATTTGGGTATTCAATAATATCCTTGGTGATAATGCTGACTCCATGGCTTCTGACCCCAGAATTGCTGCAACAAATGGATAAATAGTTAAGTTTTAATGTGTAATCACATAATGGTTATGTTTCTTACAGAAAAAGTGTTTAATAAACATCTAGTTCTCCTGGACATTAAGATTTAAATCCTTCCAAATAACAGAGTTCTTTAACAACTTAAGGCAGTTAAGTTCACTTCACAGCAGCAATGTGAAGCCAAAACCTGCATACCATCAGGATCGGTAAGCCAGAGCTGATATTTGATACACCAAGCCAGATTAAGTTTTGCACAGAAAATTATTTATAGTGGTATTGCCTAGCATTAGAAGATTTTGCTATCCAGATTTGATGGTACATAAAATTATTTCCAACAGTATTTTGAAACATTCAAGTTAACAGTGAGAAGGTAGTTATTAATAATTAATACTTACACCCTGCTGCCACTGGTTGTAGCCCTGAGATTGGTTTTTGTAGCCACGATTATTTCCCCTTCCTCTGAAGTTCTGCAAGAGGACAAGAGTTTTCAGCTACTTATTCTATACAGATTTTTCAGGTGTACTAATACTCATCTTCCCATCACACACCATACAGAATTTTTCAAATATCAGGTATCAAGCCTCAGTTCAAAAAGCTATCAAAGAACCTTGTGGAAAGACAGTAGAATACCAAGAGCTCCCTCCAAGCACCTGCTTCTTAAACATAGGGCAAGAACCTCTGAGTTAACAAGCCTGTTCAAACTGTTCCCAGTGGTCTGGAAACCTGGCTAATCCAGTTTTGACTCACCCTATTTCCAGCTGCTAAACTGCACCAGGACAACTAAAAATATAAGAGCTTGCCTATTTTTAGTTAGGAAAGGCTGTAGTTGCTGCAAGGATGTGTTATCTGATCAGACAAAAGGATATAGGTCATAACTGAGAATAGAAGAGCTGGTCCACAAAACTTCAAATAAAAGCTATGTTACATAAAAAAAAGGACATTGATACTAGTAGCTAAAAAAATACTGCATTTTCCCTGTTTGTCAGTATTAGACAAACCTGAGCCATGTTTACTAGCTTGGGCTCCATCTGCTGGCTCTTTATCCAAATTATGCTTTCAAACACTTCCACTGATGTTCCATCAGTTAATACCTAAGCTAGCATGTATTTACTAGTTGCATTTGATACCAGATACCAAAACAGAGACTCTCCCCAGAGCTATTTCCAGAAAGTTCCCTAAATGACTGATAAAGATACACATTGAACCTAAGTCCAAACAACCATTACTACTACATGGAGGAAACAAGAAAACCCCACAACAAAGCCAACAAAAAAAAAAAAAAAGAAAAAAAAATCAAACACAAGCCTTCACACACATGCACTGAAAGTGTTCCTCTTTACCATGAAACTCCCACATCAGCATCAGAACTTCTTACACAACATTCAGAGCCCTGGGCACATACACTGAACCACAAACCTAGGACTTTTAGTGTGGCATTAGTGTAGTACCACAACCAATGTGGGTATTGGCAACCACCAAACTTCTCAAACATTATCCAAAGTACTATTGTCCAACTGATAAATCCCCCCAAAAGCATCACCTGGTTGTAGTTTCCCCTGTTGGGCATTCCACCTCTGTTATAGTTTCCTCTGTTGGAGTAGCCACCTCGGCTTGGAAAGACAGGGCCACGAGGATATGGGTAGCCAATTGCACCGCTGCTGCCACCACCACCTCCGCCACCTCCACCACCTCGCTGAGGCATGTTGCCTCCCCTCCTGTTGTATCCACCACGATTGCCAGGGACTGCAGGGAGAGAGTTACTTCAATCAAGTAATTGTTCAGCCTGACTTCTTCTTACTTGAAGACTTATTGCTCCAAAAAATAATGATGGTAGAGAAAGAAGATATCCAAGTTCAGTGCAAAACTTACAATGCAAAAGTGAAGTGATCTGGTCATAGTGAAAACCAGTCACTTATCCATACACTACACCCTATATACAGTCTGGTATACAACTGAACACCAAACCTAAAATAAAAACCCTAAAGCTCTGCCTCAAACCACATGAAGAGTGTAATCCAGGATTCTGGCAATCCTCATTTTTGAAGTTGGACAATTAACTTTACATTAATACATTAAAAACTTACAGAAGCTGATAGCAAGATCCCCACTACAGAATAACTGCAATGCAAGTACTACAAGCTTTTGCCCTTCCTCCAGCAGCAGCAACCTCCAAAATTCACAGACTTATTTCTAGGCTCACCTCCTCCTC
>JAOXNG010000001.1:214542205-214556748 GCA_028566535.1 Scolopax minor
AGACATTTATGCACACCCAAGTAAGAGGAAACTTGGACTGCTTATTATTAGAGTTGGACATGTCATGGAAGGGTGCAGCAGGGTTTGATAGTAAGGAGTTATCAGGGGACCTCCAACATCTGAAAGATCTGACACATCGGGAAAAAGAGCTGGTCTCTATGTGCTTTAAAAATGCAAGTATGCAAGAGGTAACACAAAACAATTAAATATGAAGAAATTTGTTTTATGAGATGTATAGTATTTTTTTTTACAATTTTGTTTACTTCCTCTTTTCTAAAAAGTTCTGTGTAGTTAGTATAAAACTATTTTCTAGTGATCTGTTGCCTTCCTTTAATCACTAACATTTTTTGGTGGGGACAATACAATTCCTAAATGGCTTTACACCATTTGCACTTCCACATCCATACAGATACTGCACTTTGCTGAAATCTTGGAGGTGAAGACAAAGGTTTTAATTAAATATTGCAACTGACAAGACAGTCTATAGTAGTTGTGACTACTTTTGTCCAAATTTGATAATGTGAGAAATAGCTGGTAGCATAGAATAAGTCAAATATGGATGTTAAAACCAATTTGCAGTACTCTGAAGGATTCTGACTTGTTCTTGACTATCCTACTGTGAGTCTTTTTAGGGACTGCCTAACTGCTTTTTAAATGAAATTGTAAATGTGGCCTGTATCCAATAAATTACTGCACTGGAGATAGGTGTGGAAAAAAAGTAAAGTACATCACCATAAGGTTCAAAAGACATTCTGATTTTTTTTTTCCTGAAGTCTTGCACATGCTTTCTTCTATTGAAGTTGCTGTGCTTTAATGCAAGTATCTTTTGTTGTGAGACTACTCCTCAAGCATACCCATCTTTTATTGCCATCTGGTGGCAAAACCAATCCTCTTACAGAAAATGAAAACAATATAAAAATAATTTAAATTAGAAGATCATTTGTGTTAGCTGAAATAACCAGACTTCATCAGCAGGGAAACACTTGGTGGTCTTCAAAGACAAAAACTATTAAGGTGCACAGTACCAGTAGTAGAGGAGTGGCTGGATACTTTGCAGAAAGGAAAGGAAGACAGTGGCTGCCATTTTCTGTATCCCATTCTCTGACAACCACTCATTCAGATGATAAGCAGGGATGCTATAGACAACAGTAAAGATCTGGGACGTGCGTACTCCAAAAGCTAAAATATGACATCACCATGGGGAAGAGGTTGTAGGTACTGGTGACCCTTTCCTGAGACCAGGAAAGACTCATCATCCCAATATGACTGATGGGCTGGAAGAGGGATAGTGCTGCTAGTCTGACAGCTGAATTTAAGGTGTTAGCGTAAGGTTGTGGAGACTGCAAATTTTTTTGCAACTGCAAATCTTCCTTGCTGCTGTCTGTGTGTGTGTACTGCCAACAGTGCCTGGAGTAACCTGAGCTGATCAGTGGTGACTGCTGAGGTCTGGCAGTACAGATGTGAGGGCTCAGCCAGTTCTCCCGTCAGCTCCCTATGGGATATGGGCTTCAGCTCACATTGGGACTAATGAATCATGCCCACAAATACTTGATTTTACAAGTGATTTTGCCTGAAAGGTTTTGTTTCCTTGATCCCAAGTTGATGGTCAGTGACATCAGGAAAGATGGCATCCCCTCGTTGAAAGACTGGAAGATTTTTTTGTATTTTCCCATCTTCAAAAAGATAATAAAGAAAAGTGACAGAAAAATGTCTCATGTATTTCTAATGGCTGTTCCCTGTCTCATCATGTGGCAGACGTAACTTGGCTCTCTTTAACTTAGAGGCAGGTTTATGGAAGATCTCAAGTGTGTATGTAATTTAAATGGTATGAAAACAACACTGGAGATTTGTTGTTAATAACAATGTAACATTGAGCTAGATTAAATCATAAATGCATAGTGAGAAATAACAGGAAAAATGAGAACACTTTTAAAAATGCTCCTTCCATAATGCTGGTTTGTATGATTTGTCTAATTTAATCAAAATTGAAGAGAGAAATAATCACTTATCATGACACTTGTGGTTGAATGCACTAAAGAGAACTATGCTCTGGTAGCTTTTTCATTCTGTGTTATGCAAGGTGCTTTGAATGACTCTGCGGAGGGGGGAAAGTATTCTACATACCAAGAAAATATTTTTATCTATTTGTTCTTTCTCTTAATATAATTTCAGTTTTATACAGAAAATACAAGTCTCAAAACTAGGCATTAGGCACGATCAGTTTTTGTTGTCTGACTTCATGTCCATTTACACAAAAATATAAATAAAATTTTATTCTAGTACTCTTCTGTATATAGAAGCTGAAAACTGTAGATTGCATTAAAGCACGTGCTTATCCAACATTGCTTAAGGCATAATTGCCAAGGACAGGATAAGGGCTGAAACGAGCAAAACAAAGCGCTGCTTGTTCATTTGAATTTTTATCCTGTAGCCTGTGTGTGGCACCAACAGGTTATGAACTGTTGTAAAGTCTATTCCTTCATAACTGGTGGGGCCACAGATGTCACTGGGAGGAATCAGCTAGTCATAAATATTAATAAAATAGTTATTAAAATATTAATAAATTAATATAGTTAAAAAACAGTGAACATTTTTATTTTAATTACCTCAAAGCCATTTCAAATACTCTTACTGAATATGAAGTGGAACAATGCAGAAAGCTTCCTTGACTATCAGCTGAGTCAGTCAACTGATTACAACCAGGCAGCAAGTATCAATTATTGAAATTTGAAATATTTTTCTGAGAAAATCTGATGAACCACTGAAAAAAATGTAACTGAGAAGAATACAAATTATTTTGTACCAGGAGCAGTGCATAAAGAACTGGTACATAATAAGAACCACTTGTCAACTTTTTTTTTTCAGTAGGCAACTATTTTCCAATTTTGAGGTTACAGATTTTACTTTAAAATAATTGAATATTCATTGGTGGTTTTTTTTTTTAATAAACAGTTGTCAATGAAGCATACACATCCCCCCTGTTTGTTGTCATTTTGCTGCTAGAGCTAAAAAGGAATATAAGATATTCTGGAATTCTTAAGTTGTCAAAAGTACGATGAAGGGTTTTGTTAGGTGATCCCTTATTTTTAAAATAATAGATGCATTATTGTTTTTTTTTTTTAAAGAGCTCTGTCCCATAAAGAAATTCTTTACAGCGAGGGTGGTGAGGCACTGGAATAGGTTGCCCAGGGAAGTCGTGGATGCCCCATCCCTGGAGGTGTTCAAGGCTGGATGGGGATTTGAGCAACCTATGAAGCAGTGCCACATGAAATAGACACGTGTCTTCAATCCCCCCAGGAACAGTAAGGAACTGAGACTTCTCCAGGTCATTTGGAGAGTGCTTCTCACCCACAGCATTCCATTTCAGGAGCTGAGTGCATCCCTTTCCCTCTGGTACAAGATTCCTCGCAGCTTGGGAGGTTGACATCGCAACCACAGCATGTGGTAACCAGGCTGTCTTTCTGGCACAAAGGACATGGCAGCAACTTTGATTTGAGAAAATTCACCCTTTTATTATGTTTTTCACAATTGTGATCTAAAAAGCAAGAAAGGCCTTAATAGGAGGCATCCTATAGTACTGGTGGTGCTGTATCATAACTAAAGGTTAGAAGAAATGTGAATGACTCTCCATTGCTTTAGGAGCTGCAGAAGAGGAACAAGTCCTTTTGAAAATACTGCTATCAGGAAACAATAGAGACAGTAAAATTGAAATGTCTTCTTGGTTTGGTTTTATTGAAAGGTCTGTTCAGACTATCAAGTCATAAGTGATTGCCTTCACATTTGGAAAACCCTCAAGCCGCCTGGGAGCTATAAAAATCTAGTTTCTCTCAAATATGTAGCAATATTTGTCTTTCTCCTTTCCCTTGTATGGCAGAAATAACTGCAATTAGTTAAAGTTATGACAAAGCATAAGGGCAAACCCTTCTAAAAATCAGGAACAAAGAACATTTTTTCTCTCGTATTGATATGATGAAAGGAGGAAGGCCTATTTAACCTTCTTTCTGATTAGATTTTGTTATAAATCCTACTAATTATGAAAGATGCCTTTTAATGCTATTAATGCAACTTCCTTCTGAAATATTCTGAAATCAACTCACTTTCTGACCTGTAGCAGTAAAATTCTCTAAGAAATTTCCCTGAGTTATAGAGTTCCCTTCTTCTTCCTACCTGTGTCTCTCTCTTCCTGAAGGGATCTTCCTGTCAGGTCTTGTTCCAATGGACAATTGAGATTGAAAATATCCTTTTAATTGTGAAGGACTATCAAAGGGTATTCCCCAGGAAAAGTGTGGGCTCCTGGATCTCTAGGGAGATGCCTGGGTGATCTTGAAAACATCCTTTACTACTGAATGTCAACTCATGCCATAAAGCTACCAGTTACACAGACATTGTTTGTATCTGTACTGTTCTCCAAGTTCTCTGTCATGACCACATGCATGTTTAAGAAAGTTGCATCAGTATTGGAGATGGTATCGTCTGTCCTCCCCAGGAATTGCTACCCATCCTGTATGGAGAGTGCACTATCTCACTTCATTCTTTCATAAATTTTCCCAGGTAATCTGTGGAGGAAAAAGAGTGCTGAGGTGGGATGGAGAATATGGCTTTATACATGCACAAACCATAGTACATACTCTAGGATTTTCTTGGGTAAACTACAGGGTGTCTTCCTGGGTGAAGATTCTACTAAAACTCCACTTGTTCAAAACATTTAATCAAATTCACACATTTTTTAAAAGATGATCAAAAGATCATCTAACACCGGAATGTAGTATATGGTGGGAGCAAAATCTTCCGATCAAATAAATCAACTTCTACCAGTTGATCACGTGTCTCACCTGAAACAACTAGCCTCTAATTTTGTTTTTGTAGGCTGTATATTAAACTGAAGAGGACAGATCATGAATTCTAGTTTGTTTATTTTTTGAAAAAGGTTGGCAAGGGAATCTTAAAGGCTGAAACTTATTTTCCAGTCAACAGTTTAGCCAAAATGATGCATAAAGTCTTGATGCACAAATCCTGGGAGGGTCACTTCAGTCTCTGAGCTGTTTGTTTTTATGAGTGCCTGTGGTACACTGAAGAGTTTGTTTAAGTCCTGTAGCAGCTTAACATGCAGGCTGTGCCCTGACATGGAGCAGGTAAATACGGAGTTCAACCTGGTGGCATGAAGAAGTTGCTGTTTTGCCAGGCAATGTACAAAAGCACAATAGGAGACAATCCTTCCTGTCAGGATTTTACAGCCCAAATAATCTGGACAAGAAAGAGAGATGCAGAGGGAGGTAAGAGAATTTTGTTAAAGACACATGGCTGGTGGCAGGTATGCAAAGGGTGTTTCTGGTGAAGACAAATGGCATTTCTGGTGAGAAGACAATTTTTAAGATTTAGATATCAAGAAATGCACCACACACACTTATAGCTATGTATTTCTGTGTTATAATAATTGTGTTGTTATTAATACAACAGCCTTTGTAATAAGAAAGAATTCGTTTCATGTTATTCTTGGTGTGAACATGTGTGAAGCACCTGGGAGGCATTTTGAGGATGCCAGTTTAAGACGCTGAGTGATCTGGCTGCACCTTGGGGATTGGTGCAAGTTTTAGATAAAAAATGAGGATGAACTGTGTCCAGCATAGGCAATGAAGGGACTGTGAGAAAGTGTAGGGTAATTAACAAAAAATAAAATATATAGTTGAGAAATGGAACAAAGAGCTGTTTTATTCCTGAAAATGCAAAACCTTTCTACTTTGTGCTGTAAAGCTTAATCTAAATCTTAAATATAGAAAATGATGCCATGGTAAATTTTTCATGCACTGAAGGTAAAACCAATGTTACCGTAACAATTTCTTGCAGGTTACTACAATGAAACTTCCAATTATTTATTTAATACAACATTTTTTGAAATTAAAGCTGCCAACCATATAAAGAGGGAAAAAACCACAAAACATGGGCCTGTTTAAAAAACTATATATATATACACAAGGAGAGACAGAATAAAAAGTTATTGTCAAACATTTCCAGCAGTGACTCTTGTACTATTTTGTGTTAATGTCACCCATATGTTTCATCAAAGTCTTCTCTTACCCAGCACGTTAAAGTGCATTCATCAGGAAAACAAACACAAAAAACTGAGCTGTATAATTCATCATCCTGCTACATTTTTTGCCCATGGAACATAACCCTGCCTTAAAGCTTCCCCAGCTTAATGAGCAATTTGTGTTGTGGGTCGAGTAACAGCTAAAAACTCCTTGCAGTGATATAAATCTGGATATATCTAGATGAAATGGAAAAGATCAAAATATGGTGCCAGAATAACTTCTGTAAGGTAATTTAATACATAAGGATATTTCCTATGTATATTAGCTGAGTTCACTGGATTTGGTAGCATCAAGCTGTTGGTACCTGCTGCTATGTTTAGAAGTGGTGAACAGCAGACTGACTTTTAGGGTTTATCTACAGATAAAACGTTGAATAATTTCTTACAAGGAAATTCAGGTCTATTTTACAGAAAAATGTTTTGAAAGATTGTGAACTAAACCCTTCTTTCAAGTTCTGTAGCAGGTGAAAGCTCATGGAAAGTAAAAATGAGTTGCTTTGTCATATCCATAGAGAACATGAAGAAGACTTAAACCATCTTAAGAAGATATGAATTGGAAGAGTGTAGATTTAGATTTGTTATTAGTAAGAAATTCTTTACTGTGAGGGTGATGTAGAACACTGGAACAGGTTGCCCAGGGAAGTCGTGGATACCCCATCCCTGGAAGTGTTTAAGGCCAGGCTGGATGGGGATTTGAGCAACCTAGTATAGTGGGAGGTGTCCCTGCCCATGGCAGAGGGTTGGAACTCAATGATCTTCAAGGTCCCTTCCAGTCCAAACCATCCTATGATTTCTTCTATAATTCTATGATTCATCTGATTTGTAAGTCCTTCTCATAGATTTGAGGATAACTGCCCCATCCAGCTCATCATTCTCATTGAGCTCCTCTACACTCTCTTCAGCGTATCCCTGTTCTTTGGAAAAAGCAGTTCTCAGAAGTGCCTGCCAAGCTTAGGGAAAGTGTTACTAGGACTGAGGAAAGTGAAGGAATTAACTCCTAGGCAGTTATGAAATTCAGCAGAAGTCTCAAGAGTAACGTGACTCCATCTGGGCAGGACTGTCAGTGCATGATGAGGTTTCTCAATGTCAGACATTTAAAAGAAAACAAGAAAAAAAATAATCTTGTGAATTAGTTCTTTGTTTCCATTTGGAGCTTAATTGTATTTATAGGTCTTTTTATAATGACCTTGTAAAATCATTGACTGCTCATTTCTTATTTTTGGTACAGGATGGTCTTAAAATCTGAGTCAGTGTTCTATATTAGAACACCATATACTGTAATAGTAGGGTAGATAATTTAATTTTACATTGGAATAATGCAATCTTCATGCTACCTTTCTGTTTTTATTTATAACCAAAAAATTCATCTCCCTTTGCCCTTCCTCTACCTCCTAAGACCTAAGAAGTAAAAAAGGCCTTAAATCTCGATCAGTTATAGAAATTTCTGCATAGAAGACTCTTCCAACTTTTTTTAATAGTCACAAATATCTCTACAGTACCACCATGCAGACTTTCTGCCCTTTTTTCCTTACTCCAGCTCCCTTACTGCCTCTGCTGTGCAGGCAGTACGTCATCCATCTGCTCAACAGCACCCCAAAGCCCCCCGGCCCTGTTTGAGAAACACACTGGTACAGTCTTAACAAGCTGATTTTCCCATGAAGTTCGTAAGATTCAAACCTCTGCTGTAATGATCAAGGGGTTTGTCATGGGCTATTTCTGCCCAAGAAGGTGCTATGATTCTGCAGGCTGAAAGCTATTTGCTTATAGCCATATTTAAGATTTGCAAAGGGCAGTGCCTTTTATTTCTTCATTTTCAAGGCATTGTAAATGCCAGGATATGCAAATGTGGAACATGAAGCTTGGCAGAAACAGTAGCTCTTGGAAAACCTCATTAGGGTAGCTCATGTACTGCTGAGGCCAGAGCAGAATTATTCTTAACAATGTTCTTGTTCAGAGTGCAATTCAGAATAGTAGTTTGTTTTTCAGTGCTCTCCATCACCCTCCAGAGTCCAGCTCTCTCCATTGAGCAAGAAACGAGCTCTTAATGTTAAGCACCCAAACGTAGGCTTGGGAATAAATTCCTTCATGTTCCATTTCCTACATTGGCACTAACCTTCTGTCCCATTTGTTAGGAAACCACACAGGATGTGGAAAAGTTGGGTTCAGTTCCCTCTTCTTCCTTGGGGAACGTGAATCTGCTTCTCTCCTTTCCTAGAGCACAGCAGATTTTGTATTGTGCAGATACTTGTGAAAAGTGCCCGACCTTGAGTTTGTTAGAGATAGCTGCAGTCATGCTGCAGTTTCTTGAAAGACTTGTGATGTGAATGCACCTTCATACAGAATCGTGGAGTCACAGAATACTTGATGTAGGAATGACCTATACAGACAGAGTAGTCCAACCTCTCTGCTCAAAGTATGATCACTCTGTTGCATGAAATACTTCTAAGCAAGGAAAGCCATGTGCAACTCAGGACGTACTTCAAACAACTTAAAAAAGAACAAAAAATCCTGTTACTGATAAATCCAAAGAAAAAGCTCAGGTCAGCAAGTCACTTTCAATGCAATGTTCCAACTCTGACATGCCTGGAATGATGAACAAGAGAGAAACTGCTGAAGTTACATGAATATGAGATTCTTTTTATAAATATCTGTCAGTGATCTGGAATGCGACAGAATACTCTTTGTATTTTTCTTTAGGAAAATGTGCTGGTCATTTTGATTTTGATTTGGAAATTTCATTTTTAATAGAGCTTCTTATCTTTTAGGGACGGCCAAAGATTAAGAACTACATATCACAAAGGTGATATATACTTCTGTCTGCCGAAATATACATTTAACTGTATTATCCCTGGGTTTCACATTTTTGATCTCCACTTACCCTGCCATCATTACCTGTTCACATCTCTGTTTTCCTATGCTAGTCCCAATGTATTTGCTTTTGTCAATGAAGCTGACCTTTTTCTCTTTCCTTGTCAGTCTTTACATGTTTCCTAAACAGGTCTGCTTTCTTTTTTGATCACTTCAAACTCAAAAATTGCCTCTGTTGTGCCGTTAAAATGTTAGATATACATATGAATTTTCAGGGTAAATAAAAATAATGGCTAGATCTTTATACATAAAATTCTGAGAGGGGGTGCATTTTGGGATCAACTGCCTACTTCTCTTTTTAACTCTCCAAAATTTATTTTTCCAGTTTATGAGGTCTTCTGGTTAATATCTGTTTATAGATCTTTACTTCAACTGGCCTCAGGTTAATCGTACTGATTATTGACAGTAATTTCTTTAGCCCTATGACTTACATCCAGCTTCTTTACTGAGTCTGTCCAAACAGACTCAGTTATTACAACTCAGTTCTCCCTTGCTTGACCTGTATCTTGTAGAATGGGGGGAGTCATCTATGTTCTTTGTTCTCCATACCTTGACAAATTATGACATCCTACATTTACTGTGGGCAAAATGAATGATGGTATTTTTCATTTAAACAGTTAACTATTATTTCTTTAATGAACATATGCAGAATCACAAGAGATAGTCAGTATCTGAACACACTCTGGGCTGAACCAATATCACTGACTCATCAATAATTGCAAGTTAAAGAGTGCGGCTCAATTAATTCTATCACTTGAGATTGTATATTAGTACATAATTTTTGGAGGCAATGCTAGCAGAACATTCAACAAACTTAATCCAAGACACTATGAAGTTTGTGATGAAGACTAATGATAATAAATGAGCTGTCAAACTCCTGTTTAAGACTTCCTCAAGATAACAGGACTTGTTTACATGCACCTCAATCCAGGTGTCAAAGCTGCTTCCCAGCTATTGCAGTGCTCTTCTAAGCAGAGGAAATATTATGCTTAGATATCTGAACTAAGGCATGAAAAGGTCTATGAGTTTAGATTGGCCCTTTAGACCTCAGAGTGGCCTGCTTTTTCCCTGTATTCTGTTTTTCAGCTGGATTTTCATTCACAGCCAAACCCTGGCTATAAGACATCGTGTAGCTCCTGTGCAGATTGAACATATAGTGAAAAAAGATTTCTCAGTTGTGTTTTCTTTTGCTCTGTGGTTGTCAAGGGCTGGGTGATAGCTGGCTCTGCCTGAATCGGCAGAACTCTTTCAGAGCATCTTGATCTTGCAAAAGGAGGACCTGCCCAGAGCCCTCAATTTAGCACTTTTTTTATCTGTTAGATGAATATTAGTGGCATTAGAAGGGCATGTTACTGAATTAGCTGTTAATGTAAGCAAGTTTCTATGATACACTGAAGTAGTAAAGGCAACTGAAAGACTTTCTACTATGCCTCTGACCTACACTTCAGTGTTTTATATGTTTTAAAGGATCTTTCCTGCAGTCTGTTATATATTACAGCCCTCTGATTGTGGAAGTTCTGCTGGTTTGATCTGCACCAAAGCTATCAGGAGAACAGAAGATACCTAGTCTCCCAGAGTTCTGGTAGGATGTCTATGTTGCACCATTTCTATGGAAAAGGTAATTCATATTAACTAGTTACAGCTTTCTGTTTCATGGTGTATAGTTTAGCAAAGCAGTCTCTCTTCTCTTATGGATTAGGTGCATAGATCAAACCTCAGAGTGTTAAACAGTAAAATCAATTGGTATTCAGCTGCAGATCCTCTGCACAATGGCCAAGACTTGTTGGCTGTCTTTCAGGATAGGTTTCAAAATGTCTCTTGAACACCTTGAAAAGAGAACAGACACTTAGAGGAACTAATATGTAGCTGAGGAGAAAAGAGACACAATTCTTGAACTGGCTTGGGGGTCTTTTACAGACCAGTATTGAGACAGTTTGTCTTAGAAAGCATACATCTTGTTTTCCTTCCCCACAAGTTGTGCTCTTGGGTTTTTTTCCCATTATTTGGGCTTAACTCTATCTTACCAGTGAGTACATTTCCCTGTGTTCACATTGTGCTTGTTCAGAGTGGACTGGCTTATTTAGTGCCTTTTCAAGAGTGCAAATACATGGATGGTAATGTCACTCGTCATTATAGTTGGGATCTGGTTTTGAAGACCGGCACAACACAACATTTTTGTTTGAATTAAAGGATGATTTCCCCACCTGGAATTGCAAGAAACACACAGACTCTTTCTGAGGAGAGACTGGAGAGAAAAGTGCATTCCTTTCTGAAAAATAAACTGATATTGTACAAAAAAAAATATTAAATAATGGTCAGGTAAGTCATATCCACAAAATACCTGTTTATATTTCTTTATTAATACCAGAACGCAGCACTATAAGATCTCTACAAAAGATGTATGTGAGATAGATAGTTACATGAGATCACTATGAAATTACTTGAGAAGTGTTCTCTGGAAGACTGGTGATACTCTGAATCCTGGTATACGCTTATCTGCAGAAGTCTTTTGACCTGTCCAAAAAACTCCAGGAGGGCCTATCAATCAATGTTGCCAACTGAAGTCTAAATACATTTTTTTCTTAATTTTGACAGTAACCCCCTCTTGGAATCATCTAGTGCCAGCCTGTCTGAACCCTGTGTGCTTTGAGGACCTGAATCTGTCTCCTAATATGCTGGGTAATACTCTGGGTTTTGAATGGTCTCTCTTCTTGATGGTAAGCTCAAAAAACCTGTGTGGATGCCAGATATAACTTCTGTCAGAAACTGGGATATGAGACCCCAGTTTAATTAGCAAGACTGGATGAAATGTCTCATTGCAGTCATAAGCCCAAAGGATTTCTCATGGCAGCAAGTAAACCTTGGTTTGACTGTGTGGTTTCTGCTCTTGCAGGTCAGACTGCTGGGCCATTGACTTTGTTTTCCTGTTTCTCAGTATTCTTAAATTTGGTGGTCTTTCCTCCTCAGTAGGCTGGAGAGTGAATCAGCTCCTGAAACAAAGCTGTGAGAACTCTGCTGACTTCTCTGAAGTTACACCAAAACTTGCCTCAGTATGAATGAAAACAGGATTGAATCTGTATCTTAAGTTTTATTTTTATTGCCCTCAATGGATTACTTCTCACAACAGCTCTAAAATCAACCAGCAGGTCCCATAATTGCATTTCTATTTTAATTTTTATTTGCTTTTCAGATTTGAAGGCTGTTTATAGTGTTGCCAAGCCTTTGTATTCACAGAAGTTTGCAAAGGACCTCCAAAATACTGGGGTTAAGATAAATGTTTTGAGAAATTAACAATATCTGAATGGTTTACTTACCATTTTTAATTATAAAGAGCAGTATTTTCTAAAAAAAAAAAAGAGGATTAGGAGACAATGAAATTTAAGATTCTAGTCAGATCAAGAATTTGTGAAATCTTGTAAATCAGATTATTCCTGAGATGTGCAATGAAATTTTCAGAAGCTGGGAATATTGATTATAATCCCATTTTTCAGGCATGACTTTGCTTGTTCCTTAAACCTATGAAATGCACTGGTGTGCATTTTGTTGCTGTTGGCTTTTAGGTCCTTGATGTTCTGGCATTGTCTGGCTGGCAGGAACTGTCTGGCATTTATTCCTGTTTGATAGGGATGAACAGGTTCAAATTGTACTAACTGTACAATCCTATGGAACCTATGGATCCCTATGACCAACATTTAAAAAATGGATTTTTTTTCATATGGCCTCTTATGCTAATGAACAGTATTTTCTACAAGAGTAGAAAGGATCTTGGGCAAAAAAAGCTGGAAATGTTTTGTGGGAGAAGGTGGGTGAGGGCTGGGTCACACTCTGCTGGAGGGAGAGGAAGAGTGAGAAGGGGCCCCATCAGTTTAAATCAGACAGGTACATTTTGACAGACTTTTTAAAGTCTATTCTGACCCAACTATTATGACCAAAAGTGGTCTCCAAAGTGATAAGACAGTCTGGCTTGTGTTTACTTATGTGCTTAATTCAGCTCTCCTGACTTAGCTCAAATCCTATTAGACTTGTGCAGAAAAGGCTACAAGATGAAGGGTAGAAGCACCCAAATGAAAGTATCCAATGGTCCATATGTTTTGAACATCTGTACCTTAGGCAGAACACTTAAAAAAGTGCCTAAATGTAAATTAAAGGGCCTAAAAGAATGGAAAACCTTGGGTTAAATTTATAGAGTCAGGATTTCATGATAAAGAAACTGCAAACACACGTTCCACTAAATTAAACTACTGGTTTTCACTATTTGCAATTAGGACCCAAGAGTCAGGCAAACTCATTGCAAAGTCAGCAAGCCACTTTGCCAAGTGCTAACTTGCACCCTATCTGTTTACTTTAGGATAGTCCATGTGTATTAATTAGTAACATTTAGAACAGCTGATAGAGGAAGAGGAGGGCATGTTCCTTCGTAATATATCTCAATGAGTGGTTGAGACTCTCCCTAACTGCTGCTTCTCCTTGCATTAAAAACAATGCAAAAACTCTGTGGCTGAATGGTCTGGAATTTGGTCCTCATGGTTCACAATTTTTCATTATCACAAACTGAGATAGCATTAAAAAGGGTTTGGATTGTTTAGATTTTTTGATGTTTGCTTTACTGGTGGGACTGAGGGGAAAGGAAAGCTTAAGTGCTTGCTGGAAATTTCTTCCTATTCTTTCAGTTCTGCATTAACTGCTTTTGAACATAACATTTGTGGTCTTAAGGGAGACATGTCATCCTTTCCCTTTAGGGCTTTACTTCCTGAAGTAGCAACAAGTCAAAGATGGCCACGAGTTGGGTAGCTCTGCCAGTAGCAGGCAGCTTCTCAGTGGCCCTTAGTGCTGGGAACCCTTGAGAACGGATGCTGTGGATGTCTTCTCACTGTAGGATGCAGCACTGCATGTGTATTTGTGGGGGGAATCTGCTTGCTGCACCCTGACTCATGTTGCTGTATCAGGCTGGTCAGCACTTCGTTCCCTTTGCCTTGTATATTTTAACATGATAGAGAAATGCCATTTCTCAGCTGTGTCATTGCTACCTTACGAGTTTGATTTTAGAGATTGTGTTTTAATACCTCTTCCTATTATTAGTAAACAGAAATGTTACTATATGGAAGAGTATATGGGAAAAAGTCCCCTGCCTGAATGGAAGCCATTCTTTCCCAATTGCTGTAACTTACATTTAAACACCCTGATTTAGTACCTTTAGTGACTGCAATGCATAGAGGTGGTGGCAAAAGCAGTCCTCTGCTTGCCCCGGTGTGTGGGAGGAGACACTCAGCTGCCCAAGAGTCAGTTGTGAGACTCCAGAGCATCTCACGTAGCATGAAGCAGAGCCCAGGCTGGGAAGCCCACAGTGGTTTCCCACTGTTGGAAAGCTCAAAGCATTCCTACAAACCTGTAGACTGTAAAGTCAGGGAGAGCAAAGCATTTGCATGCATTTTGCATGCAGCAGCATGGATAGGGATAAACGAAGACGGACCATTTGTGGGACACAGTTTTCAGGTCCTTGTGTAGGAAACATTAGGAAACATTTCTTTACTGAAAGGGTTATCAGGCATTGGAATGGGCTGCCCAGGGAGGTGGTGGAGTCACCATC
>JAOXNG010000001.1:214635927-214646714 GCA_028566535.1 Scolopax minor
GAGAAAAAAGAAAGGGGAAAAAAAAAAAGATTTTGTTAGACAGATGTCCTTAGGAAAAAATCAAAAGTTCTAGCAGGAGTAATGAATGGTATGTTTGGCACAACATGTTGTGCCCTTATGTGCATAAGCTGGTCAGTGATAAAGGCCTTGTCCCTTCTACAAGCACTGTGGGAAGTTCTCCAGTGCAGTGATGGGATTACTCCTTCACATCCAGATACCCGGTGATAGTAATTATCTGGTTATTCCTCTAATGCCAGCTGCACAATAGGTATCTTCTTCTTGTAGGTATCCACTGCTCACTTCAAAAGCTAACTTTTCAAATATTTTTCTTCCCTCAATAGGTATTTATAGGAAAACAAATCCACAGAGTAAATAAATAATTATTTCCTGCTTACATTCTGCTTTTTAAGGAGCAGACGTTTCTGACGGCAGTTTGGATGGGAATACAATAGTGATGGTAACCAAATCATACACAGTGGCTTTCTCTTGGGCTCGGTATTGATCACCAGGGAGCAGAAAATGTGCAAAGTCCTTTGTTGTTTCCTGTAGATAGGGTGAGCTCGTATGTCAGGGCTCACTGTTGTGTTTGACTTCAGACAACAGTAGTGAGACGAAATACTCTCCGAAGGGGATGAATTCCTGCCGGTGTAGCTATCTAATTAATATTCTCTGAAAAGGCTGGGATGTGTAGCCCTCCTTTTCATCCTGGCCTGTGCGTGTGGTTATCTATTCAGGACTGAGCACTCTTTATGTATTTCCCAGGTTTTCCCCTCCTATGACTTTTCAGCCTTATATCTTAGCTCGTTTTGTAGATACATGATTAAATATAGTTCCTATAATCTTTTCTGCCTGACCTACACGTCTGAAGATGATGGGAACAGGCTGACTGCAAACTGCAGTCCGGTTCTTTCCAGCATCTTGCAGACAGACACACACATATGCAGTTATGTCCAAGCAGTTATGTTGAGTTGTACATCTGGTATGTTCTTGCCAGGTCTGGATCAGTTCAACCTTACAAGTGATCTTTCTGAACTATTTTCTGGTGTGACTGGCATGCTCCTTGTTAGTTGTCATGTATAATTTTGCAGCCCGGTTAGGCAGACTATACATTGCCTCTTTTCCCCATGGAACTGGTCCTTAATTTCCAGATAGCTTTATTTTCTATAGGCATATGTTGTACAAGAGTTGGATGGAGGATGGTATCTAATCTTCTCTCTGGCAGCCAAATGACATTAAGACAATTCTGCTAGTTCTGTCTCAGGACACATAAGATTAGATTTTGATGTCAGCTACAGTATTGTGCTTTTGAGAGTATGACAAATTCACATCTGATCTTTGCTGCTACTTACACTTAAATGGGCTTTTTGCATCTTTTGCAAATTTTCTTGTTACCTTTCCCACTTCTGGATCCAGATATTCATGGTGTCTTTCCTTCCAATACACGTCAGTATGCATGACATCTTTATGTCCAGCTCTTCCCCACTGCTCACTCCTATCTACTTGCATTGTTACAGCTGATGCTTCCAGCTTCCTGATGTCTCTATATCCTGCCCTGTTTCCTTCCTGGTTTCTCACTCCACTGATTTCTTTCTTTTTTTCTTTTCAGCCAGACACACTCATTTTTAATAACTTCCACATAATGGGCTCAATTCAAACAATCCATCATGTAACTCTTTCTGTGCCTGACCTTCACATTGGGATTGATTCTCGTTAGTGATAGCACAGATGAACTTTCAATTTTCCTAGATCCAGCTACAATCTCTTAAGTTTTGGTTAAGAATTTCATAAATTTTTTTATTTTATCTGAACTGATTTAACTTCCCTTTGCCTTTGGAGATCATAAATATAAAAATCCAGTCTGTTTCCCTCCCATTTCTCAATGAATTCTGAAAATAGAAGAGACATTATTAAAGGAATGATGGATAACAATTATCAATAGTGACATAATTGTAATCAGTTTGTTGAATGATTGCAGAAAATAATGAAGTCCAGGGGAAATTACAGGTTCAAACACCTTCTATCCTATTTAAAATTGTGGTAAACTTCCAATTGTCCTTTTAAAATTAAGATCATGTTCTCTATCAACAGAAAAAAATATACTGAATTAACTTACAAGATGTAAATTGTGAGGATAAAGCAGGTAGCAAGAGGTTATTTCAACAAAGCTAGTAGGAGGAATCAGTAAAACCTGTCCTAAAAAGTCATTCGAAGAACCAGTGAAAGTGAGATGTCTGATGAGATGTGCTTTTTTCTTGTTTAAACAAAATTGCATTGGCTTCCTCAGAATGACTTCCTTAATGTGATGTAGCAGTTAAAGACGAGTAGCTTATTTTAACATCTACCTTCCTTTGGGGAGTACCTGGTTGTGTGTTAAGGTTGATTTGTCACGCTGGCTATATGTATGCTAATAATGCATTTGAGTAAAACTTAAGGCAGAGTGTTGATAAACAGATTTCAAAGCTGATGGCACAGTGGGATTACTTAGGAGCCCTGTGACCCCTGTATTTACACTCACAAGTATGGTCTTCTATTTTCTGTTTTTTTCCAGGATTTAGTCTGCAGAAGCTGTGAAAGCATTTGGGGTTTTGGCATGAAGACACGTGTGATATTCAACTATCCCACCTTGCAAAGCAATAACCTGTTTAGCCCTTCCTACATTATCTTGTGGAAATACAAGGCTGGGAATACAGTGATCCTTGATCATAATCAAAGCAAGCCAAACGAAGAGCTGTCTCTTGCTTTCCCTACCTTTACCCTCTGGTGCTATGTTTAGTGGGACAATGAAGATAGGAAACCTTTACCGCACTGAGAAATAACTCTACCAAAGACATCAGACATAGTTGCTTAAAATTGGCATAAGTAGATGGAGAATCAGATTGTTATACTTGCACTTACGCTGGGTTAACCTTTGTATCCTTGGCTGTGTTATATAACAGCTACCTCAATTTTTAGCCATTGCAAAACTGCAGTACTTCACCATGATACTGTAAAATTTGTTTTGCATTGAAGATGGAAGGAGGATCTCCCACAGTATTTCTCATAAAGTATGTGCTGCTGTATGACTTGAACATCCTGCAGCCCTAAACTCCTACTCGTCTTAAAATGTGGTTAAATGCAATTTTAATTCTGCTTCTTCTGCTTTAAAGAGCATTCAGATTTAAAACAAGAGAAAATAGCAAAACAATCTTAATCTAGCTCTTTGGAAAGGATCTTTTAATTCAGTGATTAAATAGTAATGTGTAAAAAAATCTACACATTGATAAGATTACCTTGACCCATCTCTTCTTCAGGCTGAAAAGTCCCATCTCTTTCATTCTTTCTTTATAAAACAGACACTCCAAGCCCTGAATCCTCTTCATGGCCCCATGACACTTTAGTCTACCTGTGTCTCTCTTGTCCTGGGAAGCACTGGACATGGAGCTCCAGATGTGTCTCACCAGCACTGATTAGAAAGGAAAGATATTCCCTTCCATGCAGGAATATAAACTTAAATGTTTCCTCCCCACAGGCAAATACAAAATCTCTCAGGTCTATATCTTAGCTGACCTCACAGAAGCCTGGTTTGTGCATTGGCAGAGTATTTCTTATGGAAGGCTGTGAAGCATTCTGCAATTTCATTACATGCTTTCTGATCAGTGCCCATCTTTTGCTGGCATGCAAAAAAGTTTGCCAGTATAGCCAAAAGGGGACCTCTTTCTGTCCAGGAAAACATTCAAATTAGATAATGATTAATACCATAAGAAGTAGAGCTGCACAGCCTTCCTCTGTATTCCTCCCAGCTGAATTAAAATTTCATTCACTATAAACAGTTTTAAAAACAGTTTAAAACAGTCAATAATGTAATGACAGCTGTAGCAAGTAGTTTTGCTCATCTCGACAGCATATTTTTTTCTTATTTTTTACTTTTGTTTCTCCTTTTACTTTTCTTTTTTTGTTCCTTTTTTACTTTCTTTCTCCATTTAACATTTTTTTCTCCTTATTTTACTTCCCACCCACCATTTTAATTCAATGGTCTGCCTGTTGCTCCTTGTGCTGAGCAATTTTGAATGCAATCCTCTGTGCCAGTTTGACAGAATTGAAATGCAGCAGGGGATCCTATTGACTTCTCAACATTGCTCTGAATAAAATTTTAAAAATGTTTCAAAAGTCTGGACTTTGTTTGCAGACAAGATGGTGATTGTCCACAGACACCTTAGCAATACATAAGAAGAAAGAAGGCCAGCTGGATGGAAAACTTCACTTTTTTGTGGTTGCATAAGGACTGCTTTGCAGTCAAGCACAGGCTGTCCTCACCTCCAAAGCTGTATGATTTCCTTCAGCTCCCCCATGGAGGGGAATGTCTAAGTCTTTACTAGACATAGATGTTGCTGAAAAGTCATTTAGAATGTTATTACTAATATTCATTCCACCCCTGAAAACAGGAATCTAATTAGAGAATGGAGTATAAATGACCTGGTGTAGTTAAGTGGATTTTAATCCCAGCACTTCTCCTTCAGGTTTTATGTTGTCCACAGGATAGTATTTATTGCATAACTTCAAAGAGAGAGATGCATAAGGAACTTTTTGCCCATTTGAATGCAGCTTTTTTTTGTAGTAACCTCTCTAGCAGCGCTGGCTTTTGGAAATAATTCCTGAAATTGTTCACTTATTGGTGCCTTGATTAGGATAACACACAGATGTATGGAGAAGGCAAAGCATAGATAATTTATTTCTCAGACTTTTCTTATTCATTAGGTCTATGTTATGAACATTTAATGGGAAAGGGGAATTTTGGTCAATCACTGAGCATGGGGATCCTTGTTGATTTCTACCTTAAATGGAAATAGGCTGTACATTTTTACAATATTAAAAGAGTGAACGTGTCTGTGTTTTAATCAATATGGAAAGTATTGAAATATAAATGAAAGAGGGTAGATTTAGATTAGATACAAGGAAGAAATTTTTCACTATGAGGGGTGGTGAAACACTGGAACAGGCTGCCCAGGGAAGTTGTGATGCCTCATCCCTCATGGTGTTCAAGGCCCGGTTGGATGGGGCTTTGAGTAACATAATCTAGTGGTAGGTGTCCTTGTCTATGGCAGGGGAGTTGAAACCTTTAAGGTCCAATCTAAATGATCTTTAAGGTCACTTCCAGGTCCAACTGTTCTATGATTCTATGAAACTGTTATTCTTGTTGCAGGCCACAAGCACAACAGAGACTCTTGAGCACTGTCGTCTCATCCCTTTTCCAACATAGAAAGAAATTATGTGATAAAAAAAAAAGCTAAAGAAGAGCAAAGGTATACCACTGTTTTCCAGGTGTAGAAGAAATGGAGATTATGGATGAGAAGTCATCCATAATCACAGCTAGGTTCAAGTTTTCAGGTGTTCAGAGACCTCTTGAAAATGTGGCTGTTTGGGAGATGGGGTCCTGTAAAAATTCCGTCACACATGATGAAAATTTGGGTACAGAAAACTGTAGCTAACAAAAAAACTGAGGATACCTGGACTGGCATAGCTGCTTTCGGTTTTGGGTAGTAGATTTTGTTTGCTTTGGGTGGAGAAGAAAAAGGAAATGGAACTGCAGGGAAAGAACATTGTCTGTAGAAAACAGACTGGGCATGGTGATTTCCCACCATTTTAACCTACTCTTTGTAGATCCAAAAATTAACTAAATAAGTAAAAAATAACTAAATAGCTGTCCTGCCTTCCTGCAATCCAGCAACAGGTCACCCTCTGGAGGATGGGTACAAGTAGCTCTCCATGTCCCCTGGATATAGCAGTGGCACCAGGCATCTGCACCAAACATCATGTTTGGTGGCCAAAGACCAATGGATGACTCAGCAGGTCATGAAAAAAGTCAATGAGAAACACCAATAACCTGGGCTCCTTACAGGCTAGTTAAACACTACTATTTGCACACAGAGACAAAAGCCCAACATTGCGCATTACCATTGATCATTTTCTTTTTACATTTCTTAAACACACAAAAAAATAATACACAGGGTTATATATCATAAGGTATTATAGTCCATAAATCTGAAATAATGGGTTTTACACACATATGTCTAGCTATGGTGCTTTTGCATTCAGCACATAAAGAATATTCACACTGAACCTCATTTTTTGGAAAATCAAGTAGTTTAAATCCCATTTAAACAAAAGGTCACAGATATATAACCATATGAAACAAATTCTATTCTTAGCCACAGTCATGAGAGCAATATGCACTGGCTAAAATACCTGAAGTATTTACAGTATTTTAACATGACATATGTCCTAACATTTGTATTTTTTTCAGGAATTTATTTAGCTTGTTTGGGTTTGATTTTCCTTTGTGAAAAAAACTGTAAAACCTGCCTGGACATCCAGCCAAAATAAAATAGTAGCTATTTTTATATTGCAGGATCTTTGTCACTGGTGATTAGTTAGGGAATAAATTAGTTTAAATTACAGGATTTTGGGAGAAGAATCTTCTATGGATCTTATTAAAAAAACTCCCTTTAGCTTTTGTAGGAATTATACAAGCAGGATAAAGGGAAAAATACTTGACAGAATTAGAAATATTAAAACCGCAAATGGATTTTTGTTACTGCTGTAAGGAGGAGCAGTAATAAAGACTTGTCTTTCTGGAGTGACTTGTCTGGAATAGCAGGTCACTTATTATTTTCCATCCTCACAGCAAACCTCCAAACATCTGAATAACAGAAAAAATTGCGGTTGCTAGGAGATTTGATAATAAATTATCAGTTATAAAAGCTGTCAAGTATTATTCTTGGTAAATGAATGTGCTTGACAAGGAATAATTAATATCATTATTTATTTTGCCTTTGGTAATAGCTTGGAAGTAGATGAGGAAGAAAATAATATAAAATACTTTTAAATTGTCTTGCTCATGATATAAACAGAAACTTCAAAGAAACTCCACTAGAAAGTTTAGCTCATTCACAACTTATAATTTGCCTTTTGGAGTTTATTGTTGTTGTCATGGATGGCATGGATGACCAAGGACATGCCTGCCATTGGAGTTTAGGTGTCTGGACTTAGGGCCAGCTGTGGTAGTGGGCTGTTAGCCCTTGCATTGTTGAGCAGTGAGGAACCTCAGTGGAGATCTGCCCACTTCTTTGGGGAGCATTTTTAAACTCAATCTTCCCTCTTGGTTTGAGATATTTTGCAGGTGGATCCTTGATTCTGACTCTGGTCGGAGCTGTTGACTTGTCATCCTGGCTTGATCTCAGACCTTCCTCATCACAATCAATCATCTTTTTCCCAATTTACATATTTCTTCTTTCACTGGATTGGGTGGATTATTGCAGTCCTAGCTTCTGAGCCTGATATCCACTTATATTTGAGAGTTCTAGATAGTCTGACTTTACTGACTCCAGAAGGTGGCACACCATTAATTATAAATTTTAAAGGGTAGGACTGTGAGACCTCTGTATAGAATACAGAGGTAGGATTCTTCTGAGAGTGACAGGAATTTTGATGCAAATTTGTCTCAGAAAATAATCATGGCAGACTGTTCATTAGAGAGAAAATTTCATTTATTCAGATCTTGGAAAAGGTAGCACTCACATGGGCAATCAAATCTCTTGAAAATTCAGGACAGTTGGTAGCTAACCAGATGGCTAAGCAAGTCTCTGTTGCACAGGTGGCATCTTCAGCTGGACTGGAAGATGTATGCATCTAATACCTTAATTTTGTATGTATTTAATATCTTAAATGCATACAAAAGACTGTCCTATTTGAAAGTTAACTCTATCTCAGTTAAAGACAGTATACCATTTCTGCAAGAACAGTTTATATTTACTGTTTACGGATGCCTTATCTGTGCCTAACTTGATCTTTCTTGAAGCAAGAACCACACAAGATTGAGTCCAGAGGGACCTGCTCTCCACCCAGGAGAACACCACCTTCAACATACAGCATGGGCTGGACACAGCAGGAGCTGCCTGAGGAAATCTCTAGAACTGCCTAAAATTCCACCTGTAACAATCAGTCAAGCACTTAATTATGACAGTTCAGTCAATCATCAAGCTTCAATCCAATCCTTTGTCTTAAACCACTCCATTGGTTCATCTCTTTAAATGACAAGCTACTGGAGCACCCAGGAGATTTATGACTTAAATGCACAGGTGTGCATGCCTGCACAGACTTGATACCAAATAGATCACAATTACAAATTTATTTTCCTCCTTATGTCTCATTTGTAACTTAAATGCCATAGTTCACGCCGAGCTTTGACCTTAAGATGTATTTGCATTTAGAGACATGGGTGTGCTGCAGTGTGGGCACCAGCTGATTCCTGAAAACTGATTCCACACATGAAAATGTAATTTGAGAAACAGTTCATAGATATTTTATATTACGTATATATTATGCATTGTTAAAGGCTGGTGGAACTGTGCTTCACAAAAAGCCTGGGATTGGTCCTAATGCTTTCTGTCCTGTAGTTCTTCGTACCCATCAATACGTCATCCTTGCCTGGGGAAGAAATGCAGCACCCTGGGGTTAATGCCTGGTACTTTGCACTTGACATTCCTTCCTTCTCTTCGATGCTCACAGCGTGTGAAACAGGAAAACGTCTGCAAGTGATACATGCATGTTTTCATTTTTATCTACTTCATGTAAATCCCTGTCTGCCAAGGGCAGAGGCTCAATGCAGCATGTCACAATTATTTATTTGGCTGTTAGGAGCTTTGGCAGATCAGCAGACCATGGTGTTCTGTGCTTGTGCACCCATGTACAATGCAAGACAAAGGGATATGTAACTCATGTTAGGTTAAAGTGATTTCTTAGGTTTGGTTCAATCATGTAAACATGATCGAATTGGCCTAGCTTCTCAGTGTATGGCTGAATATCAGTGTGGCTGGATATATCCTTACAAATACCGAGAAGATGCTGTCATGGTCTACAGAGCTGGAATGAGCTATACAGATACAATGAAGTGAGTGGGATGTGGGAAGGGTTTTGATTCCTTGTGCCAAAAAAATATTTCAGTACCAGTAAGAGACATATAAACACGTTCATGTTTTTCCTGAAAAAAATCTTGAGCACTGTGAAACAAAGAAGTATTTTCTGTCCAGGAGAAACTTTTAGGTTTCTGAATGCCAAGGGAGTGGTTTCTTTTCCAGTGGTCGTTTTAAGAAATACAGGAAATACTTTACTAAATGTCTTGGTAAAGGTAGGCCAGAGTCATTTACACAAAATTAATGAACTGCAAATAGTGGTTCATTGTGTGAAAGGAGACAAGATGGTTTTTAATAATACCTTTGAGTCTAATGCTGTGACTGTCAAGACTTATTTATTTTTATACAGGAAACTATACAGTTCATTCAAGATAGTAAAATTTACTTTTCTTTTAGAAACAGACCTTTTGTTCTGAGAAGAGTTTCAAGAAATTCTTTTCTTTTTGGTGAAGTTTTCCAAATTATCTAAGATTTTCACTTTTCCTAAAGCCTCTGAGTAATAAATTAAATTATTGAAAATTAAAAATGTCAATATCATTTATCATATATGACATTTGGTAAACAGAAAACCATTTTTAGCAATGTCTATAAATTCATATTTAAAAAAGAAGAAAGCTAAGAATAACATGTCTCTTAAGCCCCTGAATCCTTAATGAAGATGATGTTTTACATTTTGGTTGTCTCTGCAAACTCTGGACTGGGTGAAATACAGATCTACTCCAGCAGTCCTTTTGTAAGCTTCTTGATATGGAAAATGACTATATAGATAATTTAACCCTCCTGGTTTTCTCTCTTCCACACCACACTAAATATTTAGAAGGCACTTTGTAACAGCAACAACAAAAAGATACTTTTTCATGGATATGCTATCTGTTTCATGAATCTGTTCCCTTTATCAAACTCTCTTTAGGAATGGGAGCTTATGTTAGTAACATATTTTCTGTGTTGAATTCTTCTAACCCTGATTTGTTTCAACAAACTGGAGTCTATTTGGAGAAGCATAGTTGAGTCTGTAGTTACTATGAAATTACTTAATGAAATAGTAAATAAGAAGTCAGTTTTTTAAAAAGTACATATCATAATTTATCCAATCGAGTCTTTAGTAAATTTTCCTATTAAGTGCATGTGAGAAACTGGAACCTATCAATGCATGCAGGGTTTACAACCTCCATTGAAATCTTATCTTATTACGGCATAGACTTTAGGCTTCAGGGTTTTTTTAAATTCAGGGTGGGCGAGATTTATTCTATAAGAATAAATTTATATCCTACAAAATGCAGAATTTTTACATATGGAAATTATGCTGAGAGAAGGAACAGTGCTCCTTATTTAAAACTATTAGGCATCTGTTAAAAAATAAATGGAAAAGCTGGTCATGAGTCAGTGTGTAGGCTGTTTAATTTCTTTAAAAGGATTTAGTAAAACCATAAGGCAAATAAAGAACAATTTGAGATGACATTTTAGCATCTTTCAAGTGTGAAAGAGAAAATAACAAAGGTCATGTTTTGAGAAAATATGTCTCTAATTCTCACAGAATACATACCATTTGCTGTTGTCAGAAATCTGCTAAACTTCATTGATGCTGTGGTTTTCATTAGGTGTTAAAACACTACTTATGCCATCTATGTTCTAACTTCCTGGATAAGCTTTTTATAAGCTGATTATACTGAGAGAAATTTATCTTAAATATTCTTTATTTGAAACACATGAATACAATTCCAGGGCGAGAGACCATGTAGCAGTCTTCCAGTACCTAAAGGGGGCCTACAGGAGAGATGGGGAGGGACTTTTTATCAGGCAGTGTAGTGATAGGACAAGGGGTAATGTTTTTAAATTGAA
>JAOXNG010000001.1:214664900-214679715 GCA_028566535.1 Scolopax minor
CATTGGGTGCACCCTAATCTTCCTTTCCTGCACTCAGATGATTCAAACTGGTTTCTGCTTAACTTCAGATGATGAAATTTTTATCACTGAGTACAACCCCTTAGTCTCCATCATGACAGAATAGATGGAAATAGTATCTAACCGTTTCATACAAAAGCAAAAATTAATTTAAAGCCTTATGACGTTATAGGCTAATTATTTAAAGCCTTATTACATTTCAGGTATCTCTGATTACCAAAATGTCTGAACCTATATTTTTTTCTCTTGGTAAAAGCTAAGTTGTATTCCCAGTAAGGAAATTATTTTACAGATATGCTTTCTGTTTTAGAATTCTTTTCCCCTTCATGCCTGACACAGAATTTCTATAAGAAGTGCCTGAAAATTTTCTTCAATATTTCACTGCAAATTTATTTTGCTGACCTTGCAATTTATACTTTTTCTCTCAAGTTAAACCATTAGAAATACTTTCATTCTTGATCTATGCAAAATCTAGAAGCCACAAACTCATGTCTTTGGAACAATGATTATTGGGATTTGAGGCTGCATCTTGCATACATTCACCAAGCACTTACTTCTTAAAGCCAGATTCATCAAAAACCCTTTTTCTGATGTTGTTATCTTTCCTAACACATGTTCTGTGGTTGTCAGTTAAGTGCAGTTCTCTAAAGAAAGGTGGTTTTCTAATAGGGAGAGAGAATATTATGCACATGGTTTTATAGTAAAATAGCTAGGCAGTGATCTGCACTGTTCCAGAACTTTATACTGGTGCTATAAAATTAAATGCCTTACATGTAGGTTAGTGCTTTTTTTATGTTTTCAATATGTTCAGAGCAATCTTTCCTTTCCCTTATATCTTGGGCAGCCCAACCAAGTTGTCTCTTTGATTTGTTTCTGCTGCAGAATGTCATAAAAATACTTCCACCTTCAGCCTGTTCTGTGTCTGTCAGTCCAGAACAGGTGGAGCTGTTTGCTGTTGGATGACTTCCAGGACATTAGCTTGATTTCTGCAGATGCTCGTTTCTCATAGTCATCTTAATTCCCCAAGGGAAACCTTAAAACCATGGAAAAATCTAAAACAATGAGCTTTTTGGTTGGTTTTGTCAGGTCAATTCCTAGCTATTATCAAGCAAAGAATGTGTCTCAAATCTAATTTTGTTTTGCTGATGTGTCTTGTGCTCAGCATATGGTCACAATCCTGCATACAGTTAGGATTTTCATATCTCCATGCTTTTGGCAGAGGGTGTAGGAAGGATTGTTTTGGACAACCTGCAGCACTACTGCATTAGTAAGTCCATGATTTCCCTTTTGGTTTTCCTTTAAGAAACACCCCTGGGAAGACTTTATGGCCATCTCTCCTGTTGCTTCAGGCACGGACCTTTCTCTTCATTATGAAGAGGTTTATGAATGGCTCCTGGGGCTTACAAAATCAAGAGGTAGCTCTACTTGATTTTTGATTGATTTGGCTAATCGAGGGTTTATATCATCCTTCTGAAATGTCTGTCACTGGAGATAGATTGGAGACACAGTCTGTCACTAGCTCAGTAAGAGATATCAGTCATTTCTCAAAGTCCTTTTCTTTGCACATTGTAATTATGTTATGTATATTTTTCTTGGCATAGATGGTATCTCTGTAGATAAAAAGCAGGTGTCAAAATGAAGATCTCAGTTTATCTGAAAATAGAAATAGAGCCAAACATGTTTTCTACTCTCATTTGATAGCCAAGTCTGTAGCTTCATAATTAAGCTGAATATCCTGCTATCTTCATGAGTGTATTTTTATGGAAAAAAACACAAACCAGTATACTTTTATCACTTTTCTCAGTTTGATTTGACTTGTTTCATAGAAAGCAGTTGCATAGCTTGTGGGAAGTAGGATAGAATATTTTTGTTTACATATTCTTTTTCTACCAGATCCTTAGTACTGCTTGAATACGTTCAATGACTGGAATGTCTATGTCCATTTTTCATCTCTGTTGATTGACGTGTCATTAAACCAATTACTTATAAGGTAATAAAGATTTTTATCCTTATAAAGTATCCTTATAAGGTAATAAAGATTCCATCTATTACACTTGCATGCTACTTTTCAAGCCTTACTACGGTTTACTAATAACGCTTCAATACCTGATTTCTTTTGTCAAAATTTGAACTTTTGCTGTGGTGTATAATGCATTTCAGTGTATAATGCAATCAGTACAGTCAAACATCTGTCTTCAGAATATTTATCATTCAATTATTCAATTATCAAAAAGTCAGCATGCATTGTAATTATATTCTGAAATGCATATTTGTCTTTAAAAAGGCTAATTTTTCTATGTCATGAAGGGACAATCTAATTTCCTTGTACATATTATACATGTATCAAAGTTTAATATCTATTTTTAAATTCCAGTCCAAAAGATTTGGAGAGGTGGGAGAAAAGCTCATCAAGACTCCTGTTTTCTGTCATGTACCTCTAGTGAACTCTGCACCCATGCCAATCAGGTGTATTGATTGTTTGGTTAGGGTTCTTTTTGTCTTTTTATCCTCTTATTCTTATATCTTTCAGACATTTCTTAGTTGACAGAAACATACATATAGTTGTTTCAGACAAACTTCCATCACTTGCACATTTTGCTCTCTGGAAAATACCTGTGCATATCTTTAAACACTCTTCCCTCAGCTTGCTTAATAAACAATGCAAAGAATTGAGGTGCCTAAGAAATGTTAGTTCAGATATCTCACCTTAAAGGATACCATGTTAGCTCCTCTAACCACCAAGAGAACACAAGTCGGCTAGCTCAGTGTGTGGGTTCAGCTCTTTGTATGTTGTAAAAAAATACCTTCAAAGGGAGAAATCTCATCCATATGTCCTCATAATTCCTTTTCTCTTTCCCACTAGCTTATACGCTCCAGAACTTCCCCACAACATTCAAAGATCCCTTCCCAGGGAGAAGCATCAACATTCCCTTCTGAGGCAGACTAATGAGATTTTTAACATAGACTAGATACTAGCAATCAATAATTTCTTGGCACATATAGCATAACTGCAGTTCAAATGAAAATGTTAGAGCAGAATATCTGGGAGGTAGAAGTTTATTCAAAAACATCTGTGAAAAAAACGTCAGTCAAAGCTTTTAGGCTGGTGTGATAGAGATCTTTACGCTCAAGCAATAAAACTGAATATCTTGACATGCTACTGAGTGCTTCTTTCCAGTTATGCTCATATCACTGTTTTCCATCTGCTAGAGCATGTGTTGCTGATATCTTTTCTTCTTTCTTCTAAATTATTTCCCTTTTTTCACAATAAGGAGAGCACACACCCTATATATACTTCTCTACAGACCAATCTTCATTTCTCAAAAGCAGCAATACTAGGACAGACAGGTAACAGTTATTTTATTCTGGAACTCTGTTTGTTGAAGCTCCTCTTTGTCCAAAGTCTGTTTTTCTTGCAGTGGAGTACTGAATCATCAAATGGTTCTTTCCTCTGTTTTTCATCTCTTTTGAAAAACTTGGATAACCATAGTCTGATAGGTCTTTGCATTTTCAGATGACTGTCATCCAGAATAGTGCATTTGGACACAAATTTGACATAAATTTCCAATGCTCTTTTCAAAATTTTGTGTTCTTTAAAGGCAGCTTTATGTAAATCTGCCTTGACATATAAAATAGAATTGAAGAGAAAACAATGTTGTTAAATATTTCTCCTTCCAATGATTATCCCTGTTTGCATTCAACACAGACTCTGAGATATGCCCAGTCTTTTCAGATATTTTTTATTTCTAGTAGTGCATACCAAGATACAGAAATCCTGTACTGTGATCTTGTGCTTCTTGTTTTACTGTTACCTGGGCTTGTCCCTCAATATATAAACTGAATAGCTACTTTGCGTCAACCTTTTTCAGTATTTCCCTTGAACTTCCATCACTACCACTGTCACTGCTGACCGATAGTCCTCTGCTGTCTTGCCCTTGTCTTTCCCTCAAAGCTATCTCAGGAATTTGTTTTAATGTTATTATTGTTCCCAATGCAAACACTTCACCTTTCCATCTCTAGGAGGGACCAGTTTTAACCTCACTTCCAAGAAATTATAACTATTCTTCCAGCCATAGAAGTGAATTGTTTCCCCAAATGCTTGCCTATGCTAGGTCAGTTATCTCAAAGTCAAGATTATTCTCAGAAGACTTCACTAGGAACTTACACCACAAAAGGTGTCACCATGAAGGAGACCAGAAGGACATACTGACCCTTACAACAATGATATTTGACACTAGATTGAAGATTCAAATTTGCTTTTCTAGGTCTTTGCAGATCATTCAACATATGCTTAATTAGTCTTAAACATGAAGCTGGAGGCACCCAAACTCTCTGTGTCTGCTTTATGGTCTCTCTAGATCTCAGAACTCTAATGGAGGTAGTGTGCCATCCTCTATATTTTATGCAGAAAGCCAATTTATTTTCAATTGCAAATTGTACTTTCCACCTTGCTGCTTCTCACCAAGGGGTCAGACAAGTTTGCACCTGGCTTTGCTGACGCCTTACAACAGGCTGGCACTGCCTATGGATGCATGGTTTCTTCTGTGTGCTCTGTGTGGTCTGACAGTAGCAACGTAATGTTCAACCACATCCTGCTATTTATGTAGCAGACAAATTTCCAATAAAAATGCTGATTTAAAAAAAAAAAAAATACTTTCATAACCTTTGTCTTTGTTGGCTCCTGAGCCTCAAAAGGAGGTAGATGGTCATGAGGAATGACTACAACTAGTGATCCTAAGGGCCCCATCTGAACAAAGATATTATGTAGATATCTTTACCCAAGCTCAGGACCCTAAACTCCCTTTACAGATGATGTAGAACAAATCATACACCTAGGACATGACTTATTAAATCCCATGGTTGGTCAGATGACTCATGTCCCAGAAATGACTGTTTTTATTGCCGGTAATGGAGTTCAAAGGGGACAAGGCTGAATGCTGACATTTACACTATTGACATCACCGGACTTAAAATTCACTCCAAATGTCTTGATTCCATCACAAATATTCCAAAATAGTGGCCAGATGCTGCTTTCCTGATGTATGCAGAAATGTCAGTGTATATTTAACTGGGAGCATTTTTTCAGTGCAGAAACACCTCCAAGTATTATTTTTAATAAATATTTTAATAAAAAATATTAAAAGAGTTTCAATAATATCTTACAATTAATTCCAGGCCTCAAGTTTTAAAAGAGAATTGTTTGCAATGTTAAACATTGTTTAGTTTTAACAAGTGATGATATCTCAGGTGTTCTGTAAATACCCAGGAAATGAAGAACAATTGGAAGACCGTTTGTAGTTTGAAGCTGGATGAGATATACTTGCGTGGTGCACAGTTAAATATGAGTTTGCAGTCTCTTTAACACCTTTCTCTCTAATTTTTATATAAGCACACTTATTAGCTTTTTGAGTGTCCTCATGCTTTATAGAAAGTAGGATATGAATTTTTTTCCAGGTATATCTCATTTGTAGTCTTATTGTTGCACCAAAATATTTTTCTGGGATTCTGTGAATGCAATTAATTCAATTTTCTCTTTTTTCTTCCTTTTCTGTGAGATGCTAGATTATAATTGGAACTGAGTTTATCTCGTTTTTCTCTGACATACAATTTTTTCGTTCCACAGATATGAGGCACTCTTATGTTGCTTTTCTTTATGTACCAGAAGCTGTCCTCAATTAAATACTAATCTTTGCAGAAAAGACCAGTTTCCTTTGTTGTACTACAAATAGGTCTTCTGCATTGCTTTCAGTGAGGTATTAAATTAAAAAAAGTCTTTTTTCTCTTTTGAAAAATGTGGGTAGTCACAGATTTATATGATCTTCCTTCCTCTTGAACCACAATTATCTGCTAAAATTGGATTTTTTTGTGACAAGAGCTATATGCAGTCTATATGCACGTGGAGTTGCTTTTGATAATTCTGCTCCCTTCCTGAAAGAGCAATAATACTGTCATTATCTTTCTTGGCACTTGTGGCATCACTGAAGATAAAATGCAACTATCAGAAGATGATTCTGTCACTATTATTTTTTATTTTGTAAGGCAGAAATTTATTCTGACATAATTGTGGAAGTAGCAACAATGAAGACTGAGATCCTGATACACCAATCATATGCAAATAAAGTTCCATAATGCTGAATGCTGATGAGTGAAATGTTTATCATGCTGTTTCATCTATTAGGCCTCTAATGCGAGTACAGGTGACTTCAACCTTAAATTTTAGTCTTTATGTGTTAGTTAATCTTAGCAAAGGCCTCTCCATCCATCCCACATATTCTTTGTAGGGTTTCTGTTGCCCTCACTCCATAGCAGTTGAAATCTTTAGTCTTCCATCCCTGCTATATTGTTGGATGGTTGTATGTGATTTTCAAATCTGTCTTCTTCAGCTTGCTTTCTGGTATTACTGCTACTAGACATTTCCTAGTCTAGTAAACACTAGACTACTCCCTCTTATATTTCACTTTTTCTGGCGAGAATTTAAGCCTCATGCAATGTTTCCTTCTCTTTTGGTAAAACGAAGAGTTCTATATTTATTTATAAACTGCAATGTTTGCCTTCTCCTGAGGCAGAAACGATTCCATCACTATGTATGCAACCTGTTTGCCTGTTCCTGGCCTATCAAGTACTCAGGCAGAAGTGGCCTCAAATAGCCCCCAAACCATTTGCGTTCTCCTGGTAAACCTTCTCTTTTGACTAGTCATTCTCTTTATAGAGTTATAAATCTCACAATGAATAATATTTTCTTTAAGACTTGTTCTTCTGAAACTACTATTGTTAAGATCTTTCTTGTCACATGCACTGTTGAGTAGGTGACTAACCATGTATTGTTCTGAAAGACACAATTCTATACAAACTGTTACTCAGGTGGTGTTTCCAACCAATATTTCTTACATCATGACAGTGAATTCAATGTCTCTGTGATAAAAGTTTTAGCCTTGCAGAATAAAAACCTCTTTAGAAAGCCCATGGGACTCCATGGGCTCTGTATGAGGTCATGAAGCCAACTGACTGTCTTTTTGTTCTTTCAGCAGTTTGTTGGGCAAATTCGTGTTGTACCCAATTTCTTTTCTACATGAGTTCTCATAACTTCTTTCTAAGTAGAAGATAGCTATGGCTATATTATGATATTTCACTTGCATGAATTTGTATAAGGGTTTCTTAGCATATAGATCTCTTGCTAACTAACTGCTTGTTAGTCTTGATACTGCTAATTCTGAGGGTCTTGATAGAACCCAGAGGTTTGGTATGGTCATGTTTTTAGCTTAACATTTGATGAGGTAGCACGGCACAGACTGAAAGGACTTTTCCACCATTATTCAGATCAATGTTCTTCACCTCCAGCATAAAACCTGGGGCCTCTATAGTCTAATAGATCAGACTCATGTCCAAGGTGAACACGAGCATCTGTTCTGGACATCTGATTTCTCTCTGCTAAAATGATATTTCCATTGTTTTCATGCCCCACTTGGAAGCAAATTATGTATTGAAATGTATCTCTCATTTTCAATAGGGATTTACTAAAAGAGCTTATAATGCTTTCTAATCAAAAAACATATGTCATGTTCTGCATTGTTTGAAGAAACATGAAATAAATAAGCAAATATTTCTGGTGCAAGTCTCCAGGTTTTCTTGAATGATGTGTGGGGTCACAGATTGATAATGTCTGTGTTTCGTAATTTAGTGTTATGGGTGAATGTGGATTTGAAGATATTTTGTCACAGACTCAACATCAGTTGGACTAATTTCTCAAAGTCCCATTCCTCTTTAGAAAAGAAAATTACTGTTGTCAAAATCTCTCTTGCAATTTAAACCATTGTGTTGAGTGAAACGGAGGTCTCAAAGATGGTTTATTTCAGAACATCAAGTTTAGCTACGCATTTCTATGGAAAAAGAAACAATATTTTGGTATTGCTGAATTCCCTGACATGTTGGGTATTGTTGGTAACGTGTGTGTTTTCTTCTTTATCCTTTGTGTTCATGTCTCTGCCTTCTCCAGGAACCTATGGTGACTAAACTCTCATTTTTGTTTTGAAGCTACTTTAGAAATACTCCAGGCTGTATGATGAGTCATCCAGCTTTTCTTTAGGTTTTATATTGGTCTTCTGCAGGTAGCAGACAGCACCATTATCCGTTTCACACTGTTTTCCTGATATTCTCTATTTCTTCACAGTCAGAAAAACTTCAGCCCCTGCAATCTTAATTTTTCTCCTAAAATGTCTTTAGTTCACATGAAAAAAAAAATAGCAATACATTTTGTTTTGGGAAGATCCCACTTATTAATTCTGTGTCTTACCCATTAATGAGAAGAACCTGTGTGCCAAGAAACTGAGCACCAGTCTTCCAAATTACCTTAATTTAAAAAACAAAAAGGTGGTATTCTCATTTATGCCATCAAGCAAGATATTGTGTAAAAAATATTCCTTCTCTTCCTTTATCCACTAAGCTAGTCACCTCATTATAAAAGGCTATCAGGTGTTCTGCTTAATTCAAAAACAAGCATTATACTCTGCTTTCCTTACTAAAGTTCCTTTTCATCCTGGGTACTACTGATACCTATTATGATTGGAAATCACGAGTCCTGAGAAACTGGAACTATTTTCCAACCTCAGCTATTCTGTAATTCCGTGAATATTTCACATCTTTCATAGACTTGCAACACAATTCCACTAATTTCTCAAAAATCTTTTTTTTTTTTCCTCTGGATTGATTATTACTGTGAGAAATTCCGGTGAAATTCTCTCTTTTAGGTAACACACGAGGGTCTAAGGTGCAACTACTGTTGACACATTCTCATCTGTGAATTTCAACAACTGAAGATCGTATAAGTTTTTTGCTTATTTTGGCCATGAACTATGTACATTTGCAAAGCATTTAATAGTGTAGTATAATGATGCCCCTTTTCCTAGAATGCCCCTATCTTGGAATTTCTATTTGAGATATAGGGGGAGTAATAGATTATCCTAATTTTCAAATTTGTAAGGAAATGATTGTATGGAAGATGAGAGTATTGCGACTCCTCTTTTTCTATAATCTTTCAAATACTTTCAGACTTTCCATATCTATTTCAAAATGTCCCAGTGGGGGGTGGGGGAGGATCGGATATCAATCAAAGACTTACATAATGTAAAGCATTGTACTCTTCTGCTTGTTTGGATTGTTCTTCACAATAAAATGTTATACCAAAGCACCAGATCATTCTCAGGAGTTTAGCAGGAAGTCTATGAATTTCTCCATTTCTTAGGCCCACCATATTTCTCTATGGTAAAGATTTTGGATCTGTACAGTCTGATTTCCCTTATCACCAAATTTTGGACCATCATTAGCTCATACAGTCCATATGACACAGGAGCTGTCATATTTTGTTATTGGTGGAATATCAGATCTAACATTTTTCACAAAACTTATCAGTCTCCTTGATTTCTTTTTTTAAGATTCCCATTCTTCTTTCAGATGAACAGTTAAGTTTCTCTCTACTGGCACAGGATGCAGATGGCTGATTTGATATCTTTCTTTTTGCTGAATGAAAGTTATGCAACAATCATTTCAGGTTTCCTAGTCATCAACCTTTTTAATTTTCAACAGTAACTTTCTAAAGAAAAGCTTGCATATTTCTAGGTTAAAGGAGAAGCGGATCTTGTCCTCAATTCACTTTCTTACTCATCCATTAGTTTAAACTAATGGGAGACCATCAAACTGGCACCGTGTCTGAAGAAACCCTTTCTTTGTCTGTGTCTTCCAATCCCCATATAAACACCAGCATATTTTAGGATACGTTTGGGGTTTTTTTCCTTTTTGGAAGGAGGGAGATAAGATACATTATCTCCCTAGAGCTTGCCTCATCTTGTGTACTGAAACTTCCTTTTCAATTTTTTGTCTTTAACGAAGCAATACAAACTTTCCTCATTACTGGTACTCAGGAGAAACTACATTGCCAAGAGGAAAACATGACTGTAATTTTCATACACGCAGCTGTTGCTCTCTCAGTGACGGCTGCAGGCAGTACCAATCTGCTCATGGATCTTCTGGCTTCTTTTCTATTTCATAGAGACCAGGCTTGGACACTTCACATACCCTCTTCCTTTAAGCTTTGTCCTTGCTTCCATAGTGAGACTGGTCTTTCCCCTAAAGCCTTAAATTTTCCCCTGTGATTCTACTAGTAACTGTCCTGCTTCTCTTCTGCTTCACAATTATTTCTGTTCCTACCTTTTCTTTGTTTCATTCAAATCTGTTACAGCTAATTTCCACCAAATTTCCAGTTTCTCTAGAATGGCAGCAGAGACACAAAGTATCCCTTTGTTTATCCATTGTACCCACCTGCCCTTCCTTCCAACATTCATCCTCCCTCCCATGTTTTCTTCACCAAATCCTTTCCATGACTGAGACTTGACCATATCATTCAAGACTGGAGGGAGAAGTTGACTTTATTCAGACCAAGTCTATGTCCCATCTCCTCCAGAGACCAGACTTCACCAATTTTGCCCAGTCACAAAGTTTGATTGAGTGGTAGATTTGGGTTCATTTTAAGGACTATTTTCCAACAGCAGGGATTACAGCTTATACATCTTATACAATTACTGAAACATGAATAATAGGATTCAACTGCCAAGTAATTTATATTTGAAGAACTTCCATCATAGCTTCCTTTTTTAGATATTTGATCAGTTCCCTATATTTTGTTACTGATTTTTTCTATCACCTGTCCATTACATACTTTTAGAATTAATTAATTACATTGTATTTTAACTATATACTCACGTTCAAGTACATTGACATTTCACTCTATTTCTTCAATGGGGTGAATTGCATTGCAGATATTCTGTCTCTGTAAAACACACTGTAAAACATGTACTGCACCCATGTAACCCTGTAGTACAGCATTGCCATTGGTCATAAGTTCTTACCAAGTCTGTAATGTCTCAAGGCTCAGGCTTTCTTTGTCTGAACTTTTCCTAGCCTGCCTGAAATTTTGTGTGACTTGATTTAAGTGTGAGAGAGCAATTTCTCTTGATGAGGTGTCTGTAGCTAATTATTATTATTATTTATTATTAATATATTATTATTTTTATTTTTATTGAATTTTTTTTAATCTTTGTGTGATGCAACTCCAGCTTTATAAAGATATCAGTAGCAACCAGCTATTCTAGGCCGAATGAGATCTTTATGACACTAATGCAGTGCTGCAGTCCAGAGAAATTCAGGTCTGGTACAAGAGGAGTCCTTGAGAAGAGGAGATGCAGGATGCAGAGCAGGGGAGTGCATGCAGACGATGGGGCACAGCCTGGCCCTGTAGACCCCACACAATAAACACTTGAGCTGGAAAAACTGATTTTAGTGGTAACGAAGAGAATTAAGACATAACATATGAAAAGGCAGCATACATAGTGCACTTGGGTATAACCTGGTGCTACAGACTAATGAAGAAAGAAAAGTGTGGAAATATACATGTGTGTGTACATATATATATATATTTATATATATATATGCATGTATAAAATAGGACTGCTTTCTTTTTGCCCACAAACAAGATTTTGAACATAATAATACAAATATGACATGAGGATTCTATTAAAAGAGTAACTGGGACTCCAATCCACACTGTGATCAGCTGCAGATGTAGCAGGAGGCTTAGAATGGAAGGAAAGCATGTTATTTCAATAGCAATGGGATAACAGGTTTCACCAGCCTAAATTTTATCAGTTCAGTTCTTAACATTATTTAATGTAGATTGTTTTTTCTTCAAATCTTACTATAAAATACCTTCTAGTTAGTATGAATTCCTGTGAACATTTTATCCTGATGCACTGTATATTCCATGCCACTGTCTGTGTTTACACTGAATCATTAATTTTCTTGTGTGAGTACAGTATAAACGAATCTATTATAGTGAAATATTTGAAAATAAGATATTTATTGCTTGCATTTATTTTGGAACATCAAGGCATAAGCATTTCTGATGGATTCTCTCAAGTTTCGACACATTTGATTCTGGGTTGTTTTTTGCAATAATTTCTCCCCATTATTTGTAGATATGAAATGCTGTAGTTCATTGTGCTGACAAGATTCAGAGTAGTTTCCTGTCACTTTTTCTTCCCAAGGGAAACTGCAATCCGTAGCAATTTTCCACTGCTGAATTTTCATAAAGGCACTTGTCTTGGAAATTTTTATTTAATAGTCTATTATAGCAGATAGTTTTAGTGCCAGGGAAAGAGAAGCAGCAAAGCTATTCAAAGCTCACAACAGCACATTTGCTCTTTCTTCCTTCAAAAGAGCAGAGTAGGAACCATTATTTATTCTCTTTTTTAAACAATTAAGGGATCAGTCAATACTCAAAGAACAAAATAATCTTTTAATAGGTGTACATTTCCCTAACTCATAAATAGTTTGTAGTAATCCACAGCAGGGATATCTGTCCCTTGTAATCATTTTGTTTCCTGAGATACATGCGCTCCAGGAGTGTTTCATTAAACTTTCTGTGATGTAATGTTTTTACTGTTGTACAATATGTAATTATAAACAGAGCCAGAAACCCCCAAATTTTCAGGTCAATTTTACAAGTAGTTGTATGTACATGTTTAAGTCTGAAAACTATGTATATTTTTATTTCCATGGATATATTACCAGACTGTGGGTTTTTGATTCCAGATAGATTTTTTTCCAGAAATATTTGCCTTGTAAAATATTGTTCCTATTTGTTTCAGATGTAATTTTAGACATTCCTAATGAATGTTACAAATGTCTGGGATCACTTTTTGAATGTTCCAGTTTTTGCTCATTCAATCACTGGAACAGACAGACAAGAATGCAGATTTTAATTTACAAAAAGGATAGTATTTTAGTTTCACTCATTTTTATAGAGAAAGGTACCATCTTTCATCTTCCTGGGGTTGAACAACCATAAACAACATTTCTCTCTGCACTTCTCACTTCAGTGCTGCTGTGAGATTCAGGTGGCAAAAAGTTTTCACCTCTTGTGGATAGTGAGAACCATAGATGCAACTATAATTTTGTTTCACATTTGGCAAAGGAAAAAAAAAATCACGGTGAACATTTCTTTGGTGGTTGTCCTGGTCATCACAGTAGAAACTAGATTGAGGAATCCATTTCCATTTGGGCTTTTATCATCTTCCATTTTGAGGGAAATCATCAAGGAAAGGTGGTTTTTTTTTTTAAATATGACAGTTAAGAGATTCACTGCTAATATAAGCTAGGCTTTGCTTTAAGTTATGTTTTAAAAAGGTTGAATTCTAGTTAAGGTTAGGTTCAAGATTAAGAAACCTACCTGTAGGCTACCTTAACATCAGCAATTAATTTGTCATAGCAGAAGTAGACCAGCAGTTTGAAACATGTCATACCCATCTACAAGAAGGGCCTAAAGAGGACCCAGGAAACTTCAATTCCTGGGAAAGCGATGGGACATTTCCTCTTGGAAATTATTACTAACTAAAAGAAGCAAGTGATCGGGAAAAACAGCATGGATTTACAAAGGACAAATTAAGCTGGACTAACATGATCACCATCTACAACATAATAACATCTTCTGCTGACAGGGGGAGAACAGTGGATGTTGTTTACCCGGTCTTTAGTAAAGTGTTTGACACTGTTTTCTACAGTCTTCTCCTGGATAAATTGGCAAGATACAGATCAGATGGATGGTCTATGAGACAGAAAATTGGCTCACAGATGACATTCAGAGTGTGGTGATCAATGCTTTTACTTAAGCTGTCAGCCTGTCACAAGTGGAATCCCCTAGGGATCAATATGAGGCCCCACACTGTCAACATCTTCATAAATGATCTGTATGTTGGGATTGAAAGCACCCTCACCAAGTTTGCTGATAACACCAAACTGGTTGGTGAGAGAATACACCAAGGGAGAGCCATCCTAGGGAACATGTGAGAAGGGAGAGCCATCTTACAGAGGGACCTTGACAGGCTGTAAAACTAAGCTATCGGAGCAGTATGAAGTCTAATGAAGGCAAGTGCAAAGTCCCGCTCTTGGGATAGAATAATCAAAAAGTCTGATACAAGCTAGGATCTGAGTGTCCGGGGAGCAGCTGCACTGAAAGGACATGGGGGTCCTGGTGAACAAACTGAACATCAGTCAGCAGTGCTCTGCTGCAACAACAAGGCAAATTGGGTCCTGGGTTGCATCCATGCTCTATTCAGTGCTTGTCACACCACACCATTTCTGGTCCACACAATTCACGAAAGACATGGGCTGACCGTAGAGAGTCCAAAGGAGACCACAAAGATGTAAGGCTGAGGTATTGAATGCCTTTTTTGCCTCAGTCTTTAGTAATGGAGTATGGTGTCCCCAGAGTACCCAGACCCCTGAGCCAGCAGATAAGGCCCTGCCACCGAGGCTGGTGGAGTCTTTCGGTTCCAGTGGAAGCATCAGACTAGGGACAAGCATGGACTTTGGAACCCACATGCCAAATCTTTCATTTTGAACATTAAAACAAACATAGCTTCTCTCTGTCTGTCCTGCCTAACGCAGTAACAGCAGCTAGGCTGAGCACACTCAATTTCCCCTGCAAGCAGCAGCAGAGTGGACAATTACATATACAACTCCTGCGTAAGGTGTTCCATCCCATGAGCAGAGGCGCCTCAGCTTGGAGGCATCCAAATAGTTGTTGATCCATATGCACAGAAAGGAGCCTCAATCTATCCATAGCACTGGCTTGCCCTCCTTAACACAAGCTGTACAAATATGTAAATGCAATTATCCCTAAAAGTCATCTTCAAGTAAGAGACACCACAGTATTTGCACATTTATCTGGACTTCTTTACGCTTTAGGCCC
>JAOXNG010000001.1:214718012-214734902 GCA_028566535.1 Scolopax minor
AACAAAAAATTTTAAAATCCAAAAAAAAAAAAAAAAAACCACATAAAACTCTTATGCATTGTGTTTTTATGTATTAATGGACTGATAAGCATTTCATTTACCCATGTGCTGCTTCTCCCTTGGGATGGCAACATACATTCTTTCAATAATTTTTTAGTGACCATCTAAGATCATGCACAAACTGATTAATATTCAGATGTATTAACAGAAACCTCCATTGTCAGAGGCTTAAGATCAGAATTTTCTAAGAGTGGGAAAAGGGGCAGTAACCCAAGCCCACAAAAACATAAAATGGGTATAGGTGGACATCTCTAATCCCCACTGTTGAAGGATTCAGTCCATGTGCCAGACCAAAGCATGAGTATTCAGAAGGGAAAAATAATGCTGTTTTAGTTCATCCAAAACTCAAACCAAAGTGAAATTGGATTATTAAAACTATTTTTAAACCTCTATAGCTTTTGGGGAGGAAGAAAGACAAATTTGAACATGCAAGTATTGTTTTGACATAAAAACTCCCAAAATATTCATTTTTGGGAGTATGAAAATTAAATGCTTCTCTTTTTCTGCATTGCTCTTTCTCCTTTTAAATGAAACGATATACCAAATTTTATTGTATTTTTTATTATGTTGTTAATTGCATTTTTGAATTTGCTGGTTCCCTGGTAGGTGTTTGCCTAGATCTACTGAATATCTGTGAAATGGGACTAGATACAGATAGAGATCATCCCCACCTCTGGCCATTCCACCTGAAAAACCTTCTGCTTCTAGTCCATGCACTAGTCCTAGTCCTAGGACAGAGTCCTAGTCTCTGCCAGGGCACCATCCCTCCAGAGGCACCTGCTGAAGTTTGTGACTGGACTCTTGCTCCTTCAAGCAAAGCATGCTGGTTTGCAAGTATTCACATTTTAAAGCATTTACACCCATGCAATTAAAATTCTGCCTTTTGTTCTGTATGACAGGAAAGGAATAAAAAGTCCTGTTTATAGCATGTGTCACATCAGAGAGGCATTTTTTTTTTTTTACCCTGAAAATTTATACTAACTGTTTAAGCTGATCATTAAAGATGAAAATTTCTTCTGGGATAGAAGGGGAGGAAGAGAGGAAGAGTGACTCTGGCAGACAATACACTTGGTTTTGAGTTTGTGTCTAGCTCCAGACTTCTCCCATGGTTGAGATGACCAGTGGTACGTGGTACAGATGAGATGCAACATGTTAAGCCTCTTGCTGCAAGAAGCATGTGTTCATGCAAACAAAGCAACTACTACTGTCCCAGCCCTGTGCCTTGAGCATTTCCTTTTTGATGCTACTATTGCCTTTTGTTACAACCCTAATCCTACGGTGTCTGCTCTGTGTCCCAGGTCTGTGGATCACACTTGGCTGTATTCTGGTCTGTAAAATGAGATATTGATTTCTGCACTTCTCCTCCCATAGTGTGTTTTTTAAAAAAATGAAAATAAAGATCAATATTCTGCTAGGCAGTGAAGCACCTGCAAACAGTAGAAGGTGATTAGCTATCAAAACACATGCACCCAGAGCCCTGGTAATTTTAGAGAGCAGGAGGTGTTGAGAGGCAATCTAGGGAAGGACATAGAAAAAGGAGCAGGTGAAAATCTACCCAACAACTACAAAGTGATCGACAATCAAAGCATAAGATTGGACAGAGAGGAATAATCACAGACACCCTAATAATTGTACTGAAACAGGAAAACAGCTCGTTATGCTTAAAACCAAAATAAATTACATTGCAAAACAGGAAGAAAATACAGGTGAGTCAGCAGAGTGAAATGACATCTTTCAGTGGGTCTTAATGTTGAAATGCCTTAACTGTCATCTCCCTTATGGCTTATGCTCTGCACAAAAAAACACAGGAATTGTGATGAGTTCAGATTTGACTCCTCTTCTCCTCTTCTCTTCTCTTCTCGTCTCTTCTCTTCTCTTCTCTTCTCTTCTCTTCTCTTCTCTTCTCTTCTCTTCTCTTCTCTTCTCTTCTCTTCTCTTCTCTTTTCTCTTCTCTCATTGCTTTCTGGCATAAAACTGCTCCTTTTCTACATTTGGTTACTTTGTTTCTCTGACTGAATCTGATGCTTCATATTCTTACATTGAAAGTCAGTGTGAAGAACAACATGAACTCTTGGGGAGGTCTCAGCCAGCGCCAAGAGACATGGCCTTAGACTCTACTGCCAGAATTAAAGGAAATCAACCTCCCTTAAGTAAGCATTTACAAATTCTGAAATATTCAGGTATTAGACGGGAACCTAGTGAGAATCACACAGTTTCCACAATTTATTTCTATAATACACTAAAATCCAGGAGCAGGGATATGACTTTCAATATGTTTTAACCTGCACTCCCCTGGAGCACAGAATCTGAAGGAACGGCTCCACGTGCTCCCTTAGCAGAGCCCCCTGGGAAGCAGGCTCTGGCAGCAGAGCCTTATTAAGATGTGCCATACTGTTTTGGTTGTGTTTCTAGGAAAACACAACCTAATAAGCCAAAAGCCATCCAGATGCATGAACATGAAATTCATGGATGGGAACTGCTGTGACTGCAACCCTGAGAACAAGATAATTTCTGTAATTGAATTCTTAGAGCTCATTGAATATTCTGCAAAAAAATTGTTGGACTAAATGACCTCCAGAGGCCCCCTCCAACCCTCAGCAATTCTGTGATTCTGTGAATTTCCAGATTTTGGCCAGCACTAAATAACATGTTTCATAAAAGTGAGAGCTATAGGACAACTCTAATACCTGCAGGGTGATCTGAAGCAAAACTTCTTCTTTTGGTCACAGAAAACAAACTCTTTGGAGGATTCTGCAAGGGGTGACTGTATATCTGAACTGAAAGCTTTTGTCTTAGGTGTCAGCTTCATTTCTCGGTTTATGGCAGAAGCTGAAATATTTTCTAAGACTGTGCAGTGAGATTGGCTAGACATTTTTCGGGGTTAATTAAAAAGACTGTGTAGGTAACTACACATCCCTAACTGCATCTGGCAGTCTCAGATTGATTGCTTTGGTTTTGGTGACCAGATCAGCAGATTAGCTGTAGTGTGCCAGCCTAATTCAAATACATGTCCAAGCCTTGTTTGTCTTTATGGAAATCAAAGCCATGTATCCTGTTCCACTGCAAGCTTACAAAATAGCTTGCAGTTTTTTTCATCTTTCATAATAATTGTCCAGTCAGAAGAACTGAATAATATGGTTTAAGCAAGGGGTAGTAGACCTTGGTACATTCACAGAGCTCACTGGTAAAATGAGTAGAATTGCTGCCCTTGCATTGTGGAAGAAGATCAGAGGTGAGAGTGACTTTTTGAAAGTCGCCAAGTACATCAGTGGCAAAGAGAACTCCTGATTAGTAGTCCAGCATTTGAGCACTATGACACACTGCTTGTCAGACAAAAGCTGAAGAAAGGACAGCTCATCCATGTTTCTGAGAGGAAGAAAGATTCTGTAGCTTTTTCATGGCCTATATAGGATTTGTCTAAACAATCCAGAGACTCAGTGATTCAGTCTCCAGACCACGATGCTCAGCAGAGAAGGAGCTGTGTGCTTGGTCTAGTTTGGTACAGGTCTGAAAAGCACAGCTACCAGCCTTTCTGGGCAATTTGGTGAATGTCTTTTCACCTAGTCCTGTATTGCTGACAGCAGAATTACAGCAGGTATAATCACAGCACAACTGTGGTCAGTTGTAAGGTATTTCAATTTTTTTTCTGAAGTAGGTATTTTCAAGCACATTTACTTTTGCCCGACTTATCTGTTTTGATGCCAAAGTTCCATTTCATTATAAAATGATAATAAACTTGAAATTGCTGCTTTTCTAATCCAAGTCAAAAGCTTGCCTCTTTGAACTAAGAATGGTGGTAAAACCAGTTTAAAGGCTTGGGAATGTGCGTGAGGCTCTTGGCTACCCTGGCCACATGCGGGATAATTAAATCTGTGACAGAAATTTCCTTCCTTTAAAAAAAAGCATCTTCCACAATAGTTGTGTTCATGAAATTTATTAAAGAATTTACTATTAAGTTTATTTTGCAGCTCTCTGGGGGTGCGCCTTTTAGACTGCAATCAATACGAACAAATCAAATAATCATATGTAAAGGAGACCAGGCTTTCCACTGGGTATATGGTGATATGTGTAACCTACGACTATAGTGGATTGGGCTGTTGCCCCACAAAGCTCTTCTTACGTGGCAAACTATCAGAGCAAGTTCTATCTTTGCAGGCAGCAGGAGATTGGAACAGGCCGAGTATTTCCTTTAGATTAATGTAAAAATCATAACTAATACACGAGAATGCATCAGGTGGCTCAAAATTTTTATAGTGAAGTTGTTAACTTAAGAAAAACAAAACCAGGGAAAAATGCAGTGATGATTTTTGGTGCCAGTACTACAGGTAAAAAATTCAAACCATTGACAGCTTGAATTATATGACAGGTGCATATATAGCATGTTACTTTCTGCAAGGCAACCACAACCAAAAGATGTATTTATAAATAATCACCTTTGTTTTTCTAAAATGCATAAATCATACGCAGTTTCCTCTGAAGGCTGTAAGATTTCCAAGCATGTCTCCAGAAAAAACTCTGGAGATCTAATTATTCCAGGATACTACAAAAAAGAGATATTACTTATTTGAACTGCTAAAACTGCTACCTGCAATATGATGACTTCTCTGTCAATGTTATTCTGCTTCAGAAAAGTTTCTATTCTCTACAGCAAACATAGCTAGGTTTTTCCCCCAGACCTGAGTTCAATTATTTAATATGCCCTAGGCTGAAAGACTACTAGATACATGTTACCTCCAATATTTTAAAAAATAACAGTAACAATAACTTTTGTTTAGGAAAAAAAGTGTAGGTTCTAGTTCAGAATTTAAACCAAGTGGGGAAATAGCTCAGTTTTAACTTAGCCTAAACATTGTGATTCCACCATCTTTAGCGGAATTACTCTTCCTTGCATCATTTTAAAGTCAGGAGCCTCCAATTCTGGGTGGAAATTAGGTGTGGGGATTGCAGAATAACAGATCCTAACAGTGTGTCCTCAACTCTCAATGGCTCCTTCACAATGGCTGTTGAAGACAAGTCTGTCATAGATGGATTCCTTTGTGTTTCTACATGATTGCACTGGAAACCTGAAGACTGCTTCAGTTTCTGAGTCAAATAAAGTAAGAAATATCTCAAAATCCTAATTCTATGTGGCATGGAAAAACTTGGACTAAATTTCCCTCTGTTGTGACTTTTTTAAATGTTCATGTCCTTTACTCTTCCCTAGTTCTGCCCAAGATAGGCTCCATCATCACAGTAAAACCTCTTTGGCACCTTTGAAATAATTTTTACATTTGTTCTCTGCAATGATCTGCAATGGCCTTTGGCATGATAAATGTGATTGCTCTTTTTAAGAGATGGAGAGGTGTTTTCTTGGGACTGATGTGTGGAATTCATGATACAGATTCCTTTCTCATCAGTCAGAGAGCAGTGAACAGCTGCATGACTTTGCTGATCCAAACCTAGAATAATGAAACTATGGCCCTATACCCTTTAAACAGTGGCCCATCTTGTTCCCTCTGATGCTCTTTGAAGTCTCTTAGATGCAGGCATTTTAAAACAATCTGCTATTCATTTCTCGCCACATGATTTTTGTGATGGATTTGCCCTCAGGTCTTATTTTTCAGTGAATTGATTCTTGTCCCCAGGAAATGTAGGCTCACGTACATGTCAGAAATGAAGGAAAAATAATTCTGAAGGAAACAGTCACATACAGTGTTACTCAGCATTATTAAACTGAAGCCTGAAACCTTGCAACCAGATATTTTGTGTTATTTGTGGCCTGAAAGGCAGTTGGACAACTAACAGAATATTAAAAAGGGGCAGAATATGTAATTCTTATACAAATAATAATAATAATTTGTCCTGTAATAATCCCCTTAACTCTCCACATTTTCTTCTTGCAGCTGCTATTCCATATGCTTTGCTCTCTAAGGTGGGTTTTTTTTTTTTTTTCCTAGAATAATTAGCTTTCTGGCACAATGTGAGGTAAGAGATCTTGGCCACTTTCTTAATCAGAACTAGACACTGTCCATATTTGATTATGGTAGAGAGGAAGACTGGATTCTGGTGGCCTCATCCAGGAGAAATCATCCAACAGAAATCATCACAGACTTGAATTCAAATCAGGTACTGCACACGCAGGAATAAGAAGTACCCTGTCTGCAGGGCAAGATAATTTACACACTAGCCTAGACCCAAATGTCTGCCTAAAAATTGCATTTTGAAGAAATAGTGACTAGTTTTAAGGCTGATTCTGTAGGAAAGCAAACATGCTGACCACAAAGACATCTCAGCCCAGAGCTCGTGCAATGCTTGAGGCAAACTAGGACATGCTGCTAGTCACCTGTTGTTAATTCTGCTGATTACTAGTGAGACTTCTTTTAAGTATTAATGCTTAAAGAAGAAGTCAAAAACAGAAAATCAAAATACAAATATACACTCCAAAGGTACTTAAGAAACTTTCCTGAAGTGCTTAAAATAGATTTATAAAATGAATGTAGCATTTTGGCTTTCAGTCTACTACCTATCTAGGTCAAACCAGAGCCAAACTGTTCATATTTAAAACATTCAGATATTATCTAAAGCTGTTAATGATGACACCAGGTTATAACCTGAGAATAAAATAAACATAATATCCATTCAGCTGTTGTATTCAAATCAGCATTTCACATTCCAGCTCTCCAAATCTTTCATACAGTGAGGTTATCTGAGAAATCTCAAATTAATGTACAGGAGCCTTTGTACCCTGAAAGTCCCAGTGCCCTTTCTGTTTTTTATCTCCATTTTCCAATAGGCAATCAGGAAGTCAGGAAATCTGTACTAAGGCAAGGAACTGAACTTCAGAGAAGCTCATTCAGCACTTTGACCACTGATCTTTTTTTCTTCTCTACCCAGATATATGATTTTTTTTGAAAAGGTTTTTGAGAATGAGAACTTATAACAGTAAGCATCATATAAGCTCTACAATGGACTGACATTTTTCTGGAATCTAACACAATAAAACTGTTGCCTCAAATCAGCATTTCTCAGGCAAAGTGGTTATATAAATATTTAGAGATAATATTCATTGTTAAGAATTATGAAAAATATCCTCATATCATTCATAAGAGGTAGCTTTTGTATTTTGCCAAAGGTGATCTTCCTCCCCAGGCTATTAAACAGTAACTTGTTGACCTGTTACATACTTTACTGCTGGCCTATTGTATTAGAGCAGCTGCACTTCAGAACATTGCACATAGTGTGCTTTTCAATAAACAATTAGAAATGTATTAATTTCAAAATTAACCTTTAATTAATTCCTCCAAGAAAGGAGCTTTACAACGTACATATTTCAACTGAGTAAACTGTCTTATGAACCAATTTCTCTGTACTCGGAGGAGCACTTAAAAAGAATTGGAAACATTACCTTGGCAGATGTTTCAAACCAGCCCACAAACCCATTCTCTTTGCAGAACTGATCCATCTTGATGCCGTTGTTCATAAGAACATCTATTCCCTGGTCACATTTATTTGCTAGGAGGACTGTTGGCACAGGTTTGCCATTTGGAAGAACCAACTTAGAGTCCAAATCTTCTTTCCATTTTGTCACTGCTTCAAATGTTGCAGGTCTTGTAACATCAAAGACAATAAAGGCCCCCATGGCTTCTCTGTAATATACTCTGGTCATGTTTCCAAATCTTTCCTGACCTGTGATGAAAAAAGTAGGAGGGGAAAATAATACCAATTATCACTGCTTCCAAATCACTGCTTCCATTCTAGTTCAATATTTCATAGCAGGTTTTCTAAGAGAATATTACTGAAGGTAGAACTTTATTTTTTAAGTCTCTGGGGAAGCTACTGTTTGTACAAATAAGTACCATGCTAGACTCATGTGTATGAAAATGCAAGAGTACAGCATGAAAAAGGAGTTTTAATGCAATCATCCAAGGAAATTTGATGTCTTTATGGCAAGTTGAACTCCAGTGTATAGTCTTAAGAAACTGCCAAATTTCTAGATCTGTGGACAGTATCAAGGGTCTGGGTGTGCGTTATAGGACTTTAAACAGGAGTCACAAAACATCTAGGTACCAGATTGGAAACTCCTTAGAAACGTATTGCATATGTGGCAAACATCTAACACAACTGATGTGTTTGTGCATTAAAAGGATGCTGTATATTCTCATGCAAGTGATAATAATCAACAGTAACATAATTAAGCTCTGGAGCTATACCAATCATTGGAGTCATTATAAATTTACTGGCAAACTAAAACCCAGAGGTGATAAAGGTGAATTTACAGCCTTACAAATGTGGAAATTGTTCTAAGAAATAGCACAGCAGTAGTGATATGAAGAGCCGTGTTGCTCTAGTGAAAAGATCTGGGAGGAGAGATTTCATACTAGATCTGTTCAGAAGATTTATGGTTTTCATTTGCTGAATGCCAAGTGTTTTCTGGGAAGTTATTTTTGTGAGCTAACAATATATTATTATGTTCAAACATAGACATTTGTAAGTATCTATTTTAAATGATAAATGGTATAAAAGTTAACACACCTGATGTCAGGATGTGGTATGTTGATTAGCTGTGCATTTGTTAATATAAATGCTGTTTTCATGGGAAATTTGAAGAAATGTTTCCAAGAATGGAAATAAATTCCAGATAATTTTTCTTCAAGACTGAAAAAATAGAATTTCCATTGATATCTACTGCTGAGCTGTGATCCAGAAAAGAAGAATTATAAATTCCTGAAACATCTCACAACAACAGCAGTCTTTAAGCAGGACAATTCTTGTATTTAAACATATGCTTCCATAGCTGAGGAAAAGTGCTATAAAAACAGACAACATTAATTGGAAACCTGTTTATAGACTTATTTTCTCAATGTGCATAATTTTGAGTAGGTTAGAGACAAGAAGATTGACAGTCTGTCCCTGACCCTAGGAAGGTTACCTGTGGAGGTTTTATCTGATGGAAATTGTGCTGTCAAATGTAAGGTTGGGTTGAGAACAGAAGGGTGTTGATTACTAGGCTTCTAGACCATTCATTTAATGGAAATAACACTGAATGCACTTATGGGGTCAACACCATATGTTAGCGACATTTATCTTTGGTTTTATGCACTAGCATAAATATGCACTAGGGGAAAGACATTCATATGATACAATAAAAAAAAATAAATGGATGTCTGTCTGCTCCAAATTCATGTTAGATTTTTCTTTACCTTAAACAAAACACTGCATCCAGTTGATAAGGCAAGATAGAAATATATAATTTGTGGGAAATATGAGGTCATATTGAAAATTTCTTATGGCTATGCTTTATAAAAATGTCTTATGATTCCTATCAGTGGGATAAATCAGATGAATGGCTAAGTCATGTGTTATTCAATAATCTCCTTGTTGAGAGTTTTTTTTTCATCTGCAAGAAGGTGCCTTCAAACAAAATCAAGGTCTGATTAGAAACTTTGCAGTAAGGCAAGCAACATGAACAATTAGGTTTTCATGCATAATGTATTTCAGTGATTCTTTATACTTCTCATGCAAAGTTCTTGAGATGTTTGAGCTGTAAATGACATGCTAAATAAGAACAGCTAAACTTGGACCTTACACATATTTATTGGGACACAGATCTCTAAGGTAGGTGGGACATGTTGTCATAGAACATGAACTAAATTATTAAGTTGTAGCATAAAATCATCCATCACACACAAGGTTATTAGAAAAAAAAAAAGGTTCCTATAATGTGACCTTCTGTCTAGTAGTGGCCCATAAATTTCTGACATGTTATGACACTGCTTCTAGCTGCTTTTGGAGATGCCTAGGTTTCTCACTGCACAGAAAAGCCACAGTGTTTGTAAAAGCAGCTTCATGCTGGAGGGCAGAGATTACAAATTTCCATTATCGATCACTTCAATGAAAGATAAATAGTGGTACTGCTGGATGAATAACTTGCCTAAACCCTTCTTGAAGTAGTCTTTTTCTCCCATCAGTTGCAATTAATATGAACATACCTGTCATAAAGACATTACGCGACTCTGAATGGAAAAAAGAGGTAGTTTGTAAACTACAGATGATTAATTTTATGTAATTTGTGTAATGGCTTTGCTTGTATTTAGTTTACATTGTGGAAAAAAAATGATCTCTAGTGTTTGCATTCTGCTTGGAGAGCTAAATATTGTGTCTAGGGATCAAGGAGGACTCCTTTTTTCCAGAGTCTCATTTACGTGAACAAATGCCTACCTTAATATATGATGTTCCTGAAATTTTTTCATTTATCAGAATTACTCACGAAAAAGGCACTGTTTGATGTATTAAAGGTGTCAGAATCTGGCCTTAGGTTTTCAGCAACACAATAGCTTAGGCAGTAATTAGGCGAGAAAATAGATCAACCATTATGTATTGAGTGGTATCTGACAGGCAGCCTTGAACATTAGAATCTGTTTTACTGCAAGAAAGACTGAGGAAGATGGGGTTTGCTTTTCATCGGAAGGGTCAGAAACTTGTAAAAGTCAGAAACGTGTTTGTTTGATCTGGCCCATTGTATTTTACTTTATCCCTCACAAGGCCACTGTCATCTGGCATCAAATCCCACAAGTTTGATGGCCTTTGCCCACAGAAATGGTATTTTACATTGGGATTCATCAGCCCTAATTCAGGTTCCAAAAAAATTAACTGGGTATATATAACTAAGACTACGGTCCCTTTATAGTCAGAGACTGAAAAGAGGTATTTAGGGGGCATCTTCTCAGCAACGGTAGACATTTAAGAGAGTGGTCACGTAAGTTTCATTATAGAGGTATTTAATCTCTACCCTCAATCCCTTGGTGAGCCCAGGGTGAGTAGCTCATGTTCAGATGGTTCAGGACAAGATGTCTAATTGTTAAACCAGATGAATCCTGCTCTATTTTGAAGTGAACACAGCGAGACAAAGATGCCAAAGCAACAAGAGCTCCATTAAAGGGAAGGGCTCCCTTGTCCAAACGGCACCTGCCTGTACATTTATCCTAATCTCAGTGGCACCTATGGAGCAGGGAAAGGTATCATTTCATGGGCTGAATGCAATCAACAGCTGAATTTTCTGTTTATAGAAATGCACGCCACATAAATTGTGTACAGAAATCTACAGTTTTCACTAACCACTATCGTCTCCAATAAAGTTATAAAAACTAATGATAAAGTGCTACAAGTCAGACAATTTCTACCATCATTTTCACAGTATCTGAAATACAGTGCAAGATAAAAATTGATTAAAGCTGCCTAATGACCAGTTTTGCAATGGGTTTTTCTTCTTGCCACCATCCTTCATCCTAAGAAGCAAAAGCTTCTTGGGACCACTGTGTTTTACAGAAGGCTTTTAGCCAACACTAAGAAGCTGGAATGTGTGGAGAATATTTAAACATTTTTCATCTTTCACTTCAAAATAACTTTTAGAATTTTCAAGCTTGAATTTAAGTCATTGTCTTTAAGTCATGGACTGAATCTTAAGCCAGTCTTGAGGTGGTGTTCACCACCCTAGGATATGGAAGAGTAGGCTGTGAGCAGAATCCAGCCCAGGGATCCCCCACAAATCTAGGCTGAAATAAAATCAGCACAGTGAGGGACTTATTTATGTTTGCAGAATAGTAATTTCAAGGTAACTTAGCCTAGAAGTCACCATGACTATCTTATTTATGCATATGTACTGCAACACTTAGCAGCTAAACTGCTCAGGATGTGCTGTGCCTGGCATTAGTGAACAGTCATTTACTCCTTCTGGAGCATAACAGTCTTAAAAACTTAATATCTTCAGGAACATTTGCCTGTATCTGTGCAAACCTTGCTGTTTCCAAAAGTAAAAGTTGCAGGAAAAGGAAATGAAACTTTTCTTTTGCCACTGGTATTGTGTAAATGTCTCCAATGCATTGGTTCAAATCTTTATGAGGTGAGATCATAGAATCATAGAATGCTTTGGGTTGGAAAGGACCTTGATGATCATCTTGTTCCAACCCCCTGCCATGAGCAGGGTCACAATATTATACCACAAAACCACTATACCATGTTGCTTAAAACCCCATCCTGTGTCCAAGTGGCCTTGAGCACTTCCAAGGTTGGGGCATCCACAACTTCTCTTCCAGTGCCTCACCACACTCATAATAGAACCTAATATCTAATCTAAATCTCCACTTTTTCAGTTTAAAACAGATACCCTTTGTCATATCACTACAGTCCCTGACAAAGGGTCCCTCCCCATCTTTCCTGTAGGTCCCCTTTAGGTACTGGAAGGTGCTATAAGGTCTCCCTGGAGTCTTCTTCAGGCTGATCCAGCTTTGTAAAAGTAAACCAACGTATTTTTGGTAGCAATGAATAATCCAGCCCACACATACACAGCAGGAGAGATAACAGTGATGCTGACATGGCAGTGAAAAAGTGGCAGGGGAGGGGGGAGGCTCCGAAGTGCTGCTCTCTGCCCTCTGCTGCACTCACAGAGCTGCTCCCCACAGTAAATCTGCCACTAAAGCTGGTCTTCAGAGAAATCTCCGGGCTGTATGGACATGAAAGAGGGGCAGCAGCACTGAGAGCAGCTTTGCAGAGAAGTGAACAGGAAATACACGCAGATCAGCTGTCTGCAATAGCTGGTTTCTTCAAAAGTGGTCCCAGCCTGCATCTGCAGGGCCACCCCCGACACAGCTGCCTCACTCAAAATATGATGAAGAGTTTCTTCCAAAGCTTTCCTTCTAACAATCTGTTAGTGAATGTATAGGATAGTCACACAGAGGCAGGAGAAAAAATAAGGGAAAACCCCAAAATTGACTGAGGAGCAAGATTTAAAGATGCATGACACAGCAGTAGAGTTGGTGGCAGACTTCAACAGGGACATGAACACCAAAACTGGGAATTTGGGACATTCCATGAAATAAAATGGAATTGTTGAGACGAAATTAAAGATGAGGAGAATTTTACCATGTGTATCTCCTCCTGCACACACTAGTGAAAATTCAGTCACTTGAAACTTAGGCACTTCAGTGAATCAGACAAAAATTCATAGATTTTAATGCCGGTTCATCATAACATCATAAACCATGAAGTTTTGTCCAATTATTCTTGTCTAACACCCATAGCTTCAGCAATATATTATCTGTTAAAGAAACTCAGGCCTTAATGTAATAATATGTGATGACGGACCTACTTTATCCTTTAATTCATGTTCTAATGCTAGTTATCCTTATTCAACATTTATCTTTCATCTAAATAAATAGTTTCATCAGATTTTGTTATAATTTTGTTTACCTAATTAAAGAACAAAGAAATATAAACTGTTACAGAAATATAGAGTACATTTAACTATGAAATTAGACAACACTAGGTGAACTAAATTTGCTTTTTTTTTCTTCTGTCTGTAAAGGTACAGACCTTACAAACAAGGGTAAACTGCTTGCCCAACCATGGCTGAAATATTTCCCCCCTCCTATGTAGATAAGCCTGACACTAGGTTTACCCAAAACATTTTTGAGAAAATAATTTCTGGTTTTATAAACAATTTACTACCCACACAGTGAAGTGCAAGGAAGAGCACACTTAATAGTAAGTTCACTTGCTGTATAATGGAAAGGGAGGAAAGGATGTAAGATCTAAAATGATACCTGAGACATATATATAGATACACATACACATGTATACATATATATTCATACACTGATACTTTTGCAGCATTCGCTTACATTCAAGATATCCTAAATGCTAAGCCAACATTCTTCAGCTTGGTTAGAGACCAAAAATTTATTACTTTGCCCCCAAAGCTAAACATGACCTAGTATCAGAGATCTACCAAAAGAGAGAGGGTGTTCTGAGACCAGAGCATTTATTTTCCTCCTCTTTATTTTTTTATATTTGTGTTTTACAAGGGGTGATGTACGATCAGCCATATTTCCAATAAGTTTTACTTAACTTTCATTTTTAAATATTCTTTCTCTCTACCTAGTTGCCTTATTCATGGTAACGCCTGTGCCAGCACTACGCTAATCTGAATTCAGTGTGCTGCTTACAGAACTTATTTTCTATGTGTATCTATCAACAGCTAAATCTCCTTACACAGAAGTCATTAAAACTGAGACAGCAACTCTTTTTATTACCGACCACTGTCTTGACCTTCACAGAGATGCTTTGAATTGAGCAATTCATATGAAATTTAGTACTGTGCTGTAATTCTCTCTGTCATGTGTGATAACTCAGAAAGCATGCTAGTCATTCAGTACTACAACTTGGTGTAATTGCTTCTGCAGCCTGACTGAAAGCTACATCATATGATCCGCCAGCACATGATTAGTAGTGTAATAAATCTCTGAAACAAGGCATAAAAAATACCTTCTTTCACTCCCTGATGCATTCATAATTTACTATTAGATGTTCTTTTTCTCATACAGAAAAGTTTTGCTGGATGTATATTTATTTGTTACTACAATTAGTCACCGGTGAGCAATAAAAGCCATGCTTTCCCTATTATTCAAACTTTTAATAAAGCAAACTGAACATATATGTATTTAAGACCATAAACACACAAGACTACACTGATGTGTAAGAAAGGTGAGGTTATTCATCTTTTGCATAAAGTAGTATTGTTGCATAAGTTTTAGTACCTTGGTGCCAAATTCAGAGCTCAGACATGAGGCAGCTAAGTGCAGAAGAAAGGCACTCCTTCTGCTGGTAAGAATGTCAAGAATTTTCTCATTTCACTAGTTTTACTCGGTGCCTTTCCAGACTAGATCACTGAACCTGCAGCTCAGGCCACAGGCTGGCACAGTTGCCTAACAGCTGATATAATATTCACCTCTATTCCTTACCTAACAAACGTAACTTTTTAATTTAATAGAGTTTTAAAAATGCCCTCCTTTTCGCTGTAACCTATTGTTTTCTAGCTGTACCTGGGCTCCTACGTACACTAAAGGGAAGATGATTGCTTACAGCATGATAAATATGCCACCAAGATAAACTGTTATTTTGAGGACTGAATCAAAAATGATTAATTCCTCCTAAATGGGATGGCAAAAAAAAAAAAAAAAGTTGTGGTTGGTTGAAGCCAAATATAAAAATCTGAAGCACTGGCAGCAACAATGTCACATTCTTTATTTTTTTAATTATGTAAGCATGTGAGCATGCTGGACTTCTTTATTCTTTTTCTCCCAGCAGAGAGTAAATAATTTTTTTTTTTTTTGCTTGGTGTTGGAATACGGACAAGTAAACATGAGTAAATACATTTTTAGCAACCAGGATTATTGCCAAATGGAAACATTTCTCTTTTCAAAGCATGTCAGAAGTTGTTTACATTTCATTGGACCAAAGGAAGGAAGGTAGGAGAGAGAGGAAGAAAAGGAAGAAGGAAGGTATTTTGATAAAGTAACTCAGTGATAGTTTCTCCTTATTTTTTGAACTATAAAAATAATTTTAACCATCTTATGGAATCCCTCATCCCTTCCACCAAATTAAGTAGATGTAACAGGAAATTCTTGTTGCTCTCCCTCCCACCACAGAGCTCTATCTGTTAGTCTAATGAGGGAAGCTGAACAGCAGCAGCTGCAGGGGAAGAAGTGGGGCATTCGGAGAGAGGTGCCCATGTCCCCACACCCGTCTAAGGGCTTGGGAGAAAAACCCGACAGGGCAGGTTTCGCTCTGACACTCCTTGTTTGGGAGTGTGCTGGGCTTAGGGAAGCTCCAATATTTCAATCTGCCCTTCAGCTTTTCTCTCCTCAATCTCCTCTCCCTCACTGCGTGGGCACTGGTAGTTTCCAACCTCAAGATTAGTACAAATGAATTTGGGTCTGTATCGCCTCTGGGTGAGTTATGGAGCAAAGGGTTCTCCTCCGTACTCACCCGCAATATCCCACAGCTGCAGCCGTACCACAGTCTCAGCATCCCAGCTCAGCACCTTCAAGGCAAAGTCCACCCCGATGGTGGCCCGGTAGTGGGGGGAGAAGTTCTGGTGGACATAACGTTTGATGATGCTGGTTTTGCCCACTCCCAGGTCCCCGATCACCAGCAGCTTGTAGAGGTGCTCTTTCTGACTGTACTTCTGCATCTTTCCTGTGGCTGCTGCTGCTCCCTGCAAACTGCTTGCATGCTCTGCCCGAGGAGTCCTGCCAGCCCCAGGGGGAGAGAGGGAGTGAGGAACCGGGGAGGGAAGGAGAGAAGGTAGGTGGAGGCTCTTTGCCTTTGTACGGAAGCAGGATCACCAGGTCCAGCCGGCAGCCCTGCTGGGAGATGAAGTAAGCAAGGGACTGGGGAAAGAAAGTCTCCCAGAAAGTTTTGTGCGTATGCGTGTAAAGGTCAGCACGAGGTGTGCCTGGGATTAGTCTGGCTACTAAAGGCTTTGCAGAAAAAGTCATGCAAAAGTCCCTGTTCCCTGTTTCGCTCCTTGCTGGAAGGACAGTGTTTCTGTTCTGCACTAGTTTTACATACTTGTTTTAATCACTGCCTTCTGGGTGATAATTTATCACCCTATGCTTGTTTCCAGACATCTTTAAAATGTCAGTCGCTGCAAAAAAGCAGAAATCTCCTTTCTGAGGCTTCACGCCTCCACTGAAGTGCAAAAATTAAACCAGTGTGATTTTAACTTTGTATGTGACTTGGTTTTAATCAATGTAAGTCAATGTGAATGCAGTTATATCACTAGCAGTGGCACTTATAGCAATATAAAGCATCTTTCCATGTGTCCATGCTAACAGGGCTGTGTGAATTTAATTATAACAGATACATATTTTTAAACTCTATTAACGATATTGTGATTGTCTGTCTGTACCTATAAGCATGCTCATATCTAATGAATTCAGCACACAGCTCGTGCTTTGTTTTTTCATACAAATGGACTAAAATTCAAAAAAATCCAGATTTATCCCATGACTC